>JAOTAY010000008.1:2775352-2792947 GCA_025629805.1 Erythroxylum baracoense | reverse complement strand
CCATGTGCCTCAAATGCAATTAGCAAATTAACCATCTCATTATGGTAATTAAATATACATTAGGCAATTCGATTGTGGTTTGACATATGAAATTAACGTTGTGATTATATTAGTCTACAAATATTTCTAACATGGACATCTCAAAGATGGTTTCTGGAGATGTTTCCTTCACAGTTCCTTTTAAACTTGTGGCAGAACATGATGATTTCATCCATGCTTTGGTAGCTTACTTTGATGTGTCATTTACGAAGTGCCATAAATTGATGGGATTCTCCACAGGTTAATCACTTAATTTAATTTTAACCATATTTAGTTTTTGCATTATATGTTTGCCCTGATTATAAAGTTGTGAAATGTTGAAGGAGCTTCACAGTTTTTCTTGGCTCTTAAAATGTTTATGTTCATGTACTTTTCCACGCTATGATAAAATAGTTCAAGTGAATCTTCTGCTGTTGAAGCCATGACATTAATATCCTAGATGCGTCTACACGTTCTACATAATAAAAGTTGAAGAATTATTGAGACCGTATGATGAACAATTGGGACTGAAGTAATAGTTTGACCCCTGAGTCTGACATTGTAGTCTTTGTTAAGTTTGACTCATCTTGAATACAAGTCAATTGGAAATCAAACTTGTATGAATTGTTTGAAACTAGTTTGTCAGAATGATCTTGCAGAAACCAAATTTTCTGGTCGCAGGGAGCAATCTAGTGAAATTTGAATCTGACAAAGTTCACGTGTAATGCAGGGCCAAGATCACGGGCTACACACTGGAAGCAGACGGTTTTCTATCTAGAAGATGTCCTGACCATATGTGAAGGGGAGGCAGTGACTGGCAGCTTGACCGTGGCACCAAACAAGAAGAACCCCCGTGAAGTATATATAATGCTCAAGTGCTCATTGAATGGTCGGCGTTGGGTGGTTTCGAGAACTCAACATTACAAGATGAGATGATATGCATCCATGTTTACCCCTTAACTGCAAGTATTGATGGAGAAAATAATGCTAAACCATCTTCCATCAGCCCCTTCACAGTATAGCCATGGATTGCTTCCCATTGTTCAAGAGAGGGATGGTTATATTAATTTGTTTTGAATTAAGCAAAGCTTGTTGGTTAAATTTGTTTATTAGCGTTAGTGTAATGCTGAAATTTTTGATCTTCAATTTCAGGGCATTCTTTTGCTAAATTAGCTTGAGTTGCACTTGCTCTTCTGCAAGATGTCAGTTAGAATTATCTATCGATAGTGAAATTTTAATCTTAATCTCAAAAATTTTTCTCCATAGCATTGCTGTTTCAGTGTTCAACTAATAATGGCATTTAGAAAGAACACTATTAGTGTGAAACAGGCTTTCCAGGAAGCCATTGCTCGAGAAAGTATGGTATGTACTTCATTCCTGACTTCAAACCTCTGTTTTTCTAACACTAAATCCCGAAATGTCATGTTCATGCATCGAACAAAATGTGCAAAAAGTCACTGTTACAATTTTAAAGCTCTGATTTGCCAGTTTTAGAATTCTTTCCGCTTGCGGCTTTTCTACCTTGCCACCAATTCTGTATCCTGCTGGAGAACTTCCTTGCATGCCTTTTCAAAGTCTCGCCAGTGTTTAAGATTCCTTTTGTGATTTTCTGTGTCCAATCACCCTTTTTGTTTTCTTTTTCTCTTAGAAGTTTTCCCTGAAATATACCAGCAAATGAATCAGTGGAACAATGATGACTTAAAAGGGAAAAATAATTTGTTTACACAAAATTTATTACCAAATTTGTGGGAAAGTTTGCCTCGTCTTCATCTTCGTCTTCATCGGCATCCTCGTCACCAAAATTGTTCCTCATCAAATCCTCCCTTGAATACATTTTCATGTTAGGTGCCCCTGGCATGCCCTAGAGTAAAAAGACATATTTTATAAGGAGCAGAACGTACAACAAGAATGCATAGACGTGGTTTGAGTAAGAGAAGAAATGACTACCTCCATGGATCTCAAAATCTTATCCATTTCAGCCTCTTTGGATGGTTTAGGAATAAATGGTTCTCCAGGAGTCCTATCCTGAGATGAAAGAACAATACTCATTAACAGGGATTTGTGCTGAACTTGCTTTTTTTCACATGACCCCCAAAACAACACTGATAAATTGCAGTGTAGCGTCATAAACATCAGGCACAGTTGTACTCCCTATTATGCAATAATGTTCTTTTCTCTAATATGCAATAGTGTTCTTTCTACTCCCCAACATATAGATGGAAGGTAAAATTGCAGGAGGTAATGAAAAATGAAAATATCATCCAATGAGAAGAGTAGATTCATCTTTTACACTTAGATGGAGTAATATAACTTCCATTCATGCACTCTTTGCATCTTAAGGAAAGGCTACAAACATATGATACAAGCACAACTGAAGAATTGACTACAGATCGCATTGTTATTTTTGAAGTCCTTGAATGAAAGATGAGATCATAGTCTGACACTGGGATATCAATCAGCGATGTAACAACATGCGAATTTGCATATACATAAAGTGAGGTTGTGACCCATGATATCTCACATAATGTGGTTGTGAATTATGGATAAAAATTAGCTTAGCTCTTAAAAATATGGATTTGTCCACAATCATTTCAAGATTTGATCGCAAAATAGCAACAAACAACTATAAAAAAGACACTATATCTAGTCAACAACTTCCCAACCATAATAAATGTCCTTCTGAAGTGCATCCGTATTGTTGGCAATATTCATAAAGATTTCTCATACAACATTGCCGATTTGAAAGAAGAAACCAGGACATTGATTCCACTACTTCAGAATTCAAATGCACAAGATATTCAACTTTTGTCTTGAAGGAGCACAAGATAGCTTGCAAAGACACGTGACATCTAATTCAGGGGAATCAAGCAATCACATTCATCACAAGTGTTAGAATTCTTGGGATCATTTTTTTCTGGTCATAAACACCATTAGATGGCTCCAGAAGATAAACAGTTTTTT
Organism: Erythroxylum baracoense; assembly: GCA_025629805.1. Classification (NCBI taxonomy): domain Eukaryota; kingdom Viridiplantae; phylum Streptophyta; class Magnoliopsida; order Malpighiales; family Erythroxylaceae; genus Erythroxylum; species Erythroxylum baracoense. The sequence continues at coordinate 2,789,968 of JAOTAY010000008.1, read as the reverse complement.
CAGGAATCTATTTTTTTCCAGAGAAAAACAGACAATAACAACAAGGGATTTACTTAACACAATAATTGACAGCCATAATATTTCAGAACTCAAGCCTCTTAAGATGGGCTAATAGCAGTTACCTTAGGGACTGGAGGTGGCCTCTTACTGCATGCTTTTGTCAGATCTTTGCAAAGATAATTTACCAATGATTCAGTATCAGGCTTGGAAGCATATATAAATTCTGCAATATCTGTATCCGAATACCCCATAATCTGCAAAATTACCAACTTATAAGACAATTGTACAGTAGGAGTAATAGTTCTGCTGAACTAGGAACACCAGATAAACACAGATTGAATGAATTTTTAAAATAAAACATTAGGCAATAATATGATCACAACCGTATTCCAGCAGACGAAACAGAGTTAACTTGCCATCTAAAAAGTCTATGTTACAGCAATAAAGGCGGTTGAATATCTCACCTCCTGGCAAGCCTTCTCGATTGTCTTGCATTCTGAATTGCATTGCCCTTCAGAGTCTTGTTCCACCAGCTAAAAAGTACAATTTTTAGGAATTAGCAGGCCAATGGCACAATAACGAACTCCATTGCTATTAAGCACAAGTTTCTTTCATCAATCATTCTCGACCTCAAAATGGGGTTTAAAAAATATTCATGGAAACAACTAGCAGAGCCCAATAAAAGGAAAAAAAGACAAAGATACAACTATCTAACCTCCAGCTTATCCCCTTGCTCCACTATATCAATCTTCAGAATCCAATCAGCTTCCTCCTTTTTCAAATTGCAAACATTCTCCGCAATTTCGATAATTTGATACTCAGAGATCTAACACAACCAATAAGAAAATAAACAAAAAGATCAACAACCAATTCCAGCAAAACCAACCAAGACCAATCAAAACCAAATCAAACCCAGTTGTTAAAAAGTGACCTTTTTGGGTGCGATCTGAGACTGCTTCTTTTGAACTTGCTGGTCCAACTCGGCCGCAAGCTTTTCACAAACTTGGCATTTGATAAAGGGTATGTCCTCTTTTCTTGCACTTGTGACAGGTTTCTTAGCAGCAACATACAAAACTGGCAACCAACTTAACAATATTAGCACTGCCACCATTGCAACCAACACTAGTCTGATCTTTCCCATAACGCCTCTTTCACAAAACACAACTCAAACAACACAACACAGTACCAGGTCTATTGCAACACAAAATCTAATCTTACCAACCTAAAACAATTTGCCGCTGTAAGCAACTTCAAATGAAGTTTTTGTATATATATATAAATAAAACTATACGTGTTTCGCGATTTCTGATTGGCTGGTGACTCGCGGGCCCACATTTTGTCGACCAATAGGATGGAAGAAAACACGTATAGTTATTTGTTTACGTCTTTTGGTTGGAGGGCTTTCCCTTTGGCGTGAGTTTCACTTGAATGAACGAAACCTAACTAACGACGTCGTTTGAATTAGGATCCATCGTTTTTTAACCACGTTCCTAATCCTAAGCCCACCTCTAAAGCCCTAAACCTGCAAGTTGAACAATATTGGGGGCTAACGGATCGTTTGTCTCTTGGGCTTTGGCCCATAAGCCCAAGAGACACTTCAGTGACCTTACTTATTACCCTTTAACTTTTGTAATTTTCTTTTGATATCCTTAATTAAATATTTGATATTCATCAATTAATAGTCAGTAATATTATAAATAATAAAAAAGAATTTTAATAAAATATTTAATTTAATAATCATTAATAATTAGCTATTTTAATTTTCCCATAAAGTTTTTACAAGGTGGGGACTAGATTTGGTTGTGGTGATCTTTGGGTAGGGTAGGGTAGGTCTACCATATCTGCGCTATTTCTTGCTTAATTTAAGGTTTTGTTTCATTTACTTGGGGCATGTGAAGTGTCGGGTAATTTTTGGAGAGACATGTGAAACATATACAATAGTTGCCGACTGCGTGTCATGCTTAACCGCATTTATTAGTTTTCAATAAATGTACATCAAATCTCTCCGAATCTGAGCATTTGAATTTTGAAATGGTTATTTAAAGATTTTAAAAAAACATTACAATCTCAAAAATAAGATTTAATCAATATTTTAAAAATCACACTGGGGATAAATTAAATTGATAAGATAAGAAGATTAAAGTTTAAGTGTTCAATCTGTGTTAGACTATCATAAAATCAGTTAAAGATTGAATACAATTAAAGAATTTTAAATATGATTGAAAAAAAATTATCCTTACTTATAAGAAAATTTAAAGTTTAATTAAAGAACAAATTATTAAATAAAAACTAATTAATTTATCTTAATTTATAATAACTTATTAATTAATAAATTGATCAATTTTTAATAATAAATATTATTAAATTAGTAAGAATGCAACGAGGCAACATCTACTCCACGTTGTACGACACTTGCCTTCTTAAAGCACGCGAATTGGCGGTTGAAATCGGACAAGAACTCTTTAAGGTGTGTAAAATTAGGAAAAGTTTTATATTTGGTTACGTTTCTATTAAGAGAACATCGATTAACAAGATACGACGTTTAGTTATACACTTAGAAGATCACGTAGAAACAGCACAAGACATGGAGAACCACCAGAAGTCAAGATCTTGTCCACTCGTCCTGCCCCTAATTATGTTTAATTAGCTAACTAATTAAGCGGTTATTATGGTTAATTTTGAAATGACTAATTATATATAAAGCATGATGGGTACGGGCATATATGATGATATCAATAGAGTTAAATGAAAGGCAAGCAATCACCAGTCAGTCTGCTTTTAATTCTCAGGGTTTTTTTAAAAAGAAAACCATAAATAGTTATAAAAAACATACACAGAAGATGATGTGTCAATTTCAACTCACCATCTGTACACCCCAAGGCATGGGGACCAAAATCATGGGACCGCCGAAAAGGTCGGTACCCAATGACAGCTGTACACGTCGATAGGGAACATTAGAAGGACAACATCAGTCAAAACGAATGATAGGTGCCATATGCCTTACTCATCAAATTTGCTTTGCTTACTTTATTATTAAATAAATGAAATCTCTTTAATTTAGTCAATAAAGTAAAAAACAAAATCCAACTCCACCTCCAACTCTAACGCCAACTCCTTTATCTGCGGTAAAGCGTCTCTCTCTTCCTGGCCATGTAAGAGAAGAAGCAAATTAAGTAGGCTTAAACAAAATTGAAAAATAAAAGTAAAAGATAGAATATTGAATTTAAAAAAATTAAAAAACTATATCATCTGTGAAATTATCATAATACCTCTTGTAATTTTATAATTTTTAATTAAATTTTGATTAAAAATAATAACAAAATATATAAATTATATAAATCATGTACTAATTAAATGATATTTATATAAAGATTAAGTCGCAGAGATAACTTCTTTGTAAAAATATAAAGGTAAATTAGAGTACATCATAACCCTTCAAAGATCCTTAACGAGACTTGTGCAGTAGGTACATTATTTTAAATGTGAACTTAGTTAATAAAATCTGACCTAGGTTAATAATTTATTATATTTTTAAATTATTGATTTATGGTAAATTTATTTTGTTCGAGCTGAATTTAATAACTTATTTAAAATACTATATTAGTTACCTCTTATTAGTCTAATATGATATTAATATTATACGTGTTTCGACCTTATATTTTAAATGAATTTAAAGATATTGTTTAATTAAAAAATAAAAAATTTGAAAATTTTAATGAATTCCCAAAATTTCTAAATTACAAGAATTATGTTTTTTATTAAAAAAAAGCCAAGCGAAACGGCGTCGTGGGGTATATAGCTCAGCTTTTGACTGACGGTGAAAAAAAAAAATTGTGTCAACAGGTAAAAATGAGGCTCGGTAGGTAAGGAAGTTCACAGAGGGTCGGAGACCGTCGGTGGGAGGTTAAAAAAAAAACTGATAAAAGCGTCGGTGGAGGTTAAAAAAAAACAAAAAGGAAAATATTGTCTAAATTAGCAGTAGAGGGAATGAGCGAGATCGCTTTGTGTATAAGCCATAATAGAGAGACAGAGCTAAAGAGCCTAAATTTGTGGAAGCCAGATAAATAGGTAAGATAAAGAGTGTGTTGGAGAGAGAGAGGGAAGACGAGGTTCGAGAGAGAGAGAGAGAGACAGAGAGGTATCGTCGGAGATACGGCGGAGAGAAGAGTAGAGACTAACTGGGTTTACCTGAGAAAGGAGAAGAGAGCTAGAGAGAGATAGACAGTGCTGCGGCCATGGCAGAGTCAATCGATTCTGTTTCCGTCGATATGGAGACGATCTATCTCGGTGGGAAGGTTGGGTTTTTCTTTCTGGGTTTGGTTGTTTTTGTGAATGCACGAATTTGTTTGGGCCTTTTTATTGTTGACCTTCTTTCTTGGTTGTTCATTGCTTCGTTGTGGATTGGTGTTGAAGTTTGGATATTTACTCCGTCAATGCACATATTCTTCCGGTTTTCTAACCAGTCGTTTCTTTGAATTTGTATAAAGTGTTTGGGTGTCAAAAACGCTCGGTTTTGATTTTTTTAACCGTTAGTTTATATCGAGTCGTGTGAAGCATTTTAGTCTACTAAATGGATTTCTGAACAGCACTTTTTAGGTCAATGGTTTTCTTGAAAGCTGGAGTAATAGCTGATTCAAGTCCTTTCTGGTGATTTTATGTTTGTTGAGAATTCTTGATTGGCTATTTGTATCTTGGTAACCCAAGAAGAAGTCACTCTTTTCTCTTCATCATTTTATCCTTCAATTTGATGTGTTCTAATGAACGAAACTATTATTCTTCAGTTCTATTTTCTTGTTGCAATTTTCGATTCGGGTTTTGAATCTTCTAGTTCCCGAGATTTTGATTTTGGGGTAATTATGATATTATTCTTTAAGAATGGTCTCTTTCTTCGAATGGTTCTTCTTGAAGGTGCTAATCTTGGCTCTTACATGTTAACATGCGATGAATCATGGATGTACGGGGACTAAATTTCCCAGATTTAGATTCATCTGCTTACAAATTTTCTTTCGTTATTTTTCGGATTGAGATTAATTTTTTGACACCGGATATCTCACGATGTTCCTGTCTAAGTTCCCTTTGTTGATTTTGTTTTCTGCTGAAATCTGTCAGATTGTTCAGATCTTTTAATTTGTTAGTTTGCTTGTATAGTTTTTCTTCTATTTTTCCTGTGGGGGAAAGGTGGTGGATCCTCGTGATATTATATTTTTTAAGGTTAATTGCAGTCGACTGAAGAAACGTTCCCTTACTTTTTTTTTCCTTGTCTTGTTTCGTCTTTGTTTTTTTATATTAAGATATTTAGAAGTCTAGCTGTTCTGCCCCCTCGCTTTAATTTGTTTCATTATCAGTTCCAGTTAAATGTTCATAAGTAAATAAGGTTTCCGTTCACTCAATTTCTTTGTACATGCAATGATTATGATTGGAATTGAAAACCTACTTGTTTTGTCTTCTTATCTGTGGGTTTGTACAAACATGTTTTTTTGTTTTCTACCCACAAAGTGAATTCGTGCACATGGAGAGGCTTTTCTTGGGAGTAAATTAATCTGGATAAAGTTGAAGTTACTTTGTTGAATGTAGGTAGAATGAAAAGAAGAAATAATGTCCTTTCTAGTTTAACAAACATATTAATTTTGATGAAAGTTGCTACAGTTAAATGCTTTTCACCTGTGTTTACTAATCATTTTAGGAAAAGCTAGCGTTAATTTTCTATTTGCTTGTATCTTTCTCTTAATTCTTTTTGTTTGTGAAAATCTCAGGAACACCATGTAAGGACTGGCCGTGGTTCTGTGTCTGTTATAGTCTATGGGGACCAAGACAAGCCGGCACTAATTACCTATCCTGATTTGGCTCTAAATCGTAAGTTTGTAGGTGCAATTTCTAACTATTCTTTACATTTATTGTGCACATAAAAGCTTTATTATTGAGACATCACATGCTTGCACAAATTTCACTTTTATTTTTTTTTCCAACTAGTTTATCATTAATGCGTTATAATAGGGCTTGCTTTCTCCATTATTGATTAAGGCCAAGTGGCTTGCTGAATGATTTTACACACAAATCCATTCCTAGATATAATCTTCTGTTCTTTTGAGTAATTTCAATTCCAAGTTCTGACAATATTGTCATATTCATCTTTGTGTACTTCTTGCTCAGATATGTCTTGTTTCCAAGGACTGTTCTTTTGCCCCGAAGCAGCATCTTTGTTACTACACAACTTTTGCATTTACCACATTAGTCCTCCTGGGCATGAGGTCAGTGAATTAGTTGACTTGAGTTTAGATTCTTGATTTCTTTTAATTTGCATGGGGTTCTCATTCTTTTAACCATATTTGCATCTTACTGGAGACAAATATTCACATAACTTTGCACTTCCACAAGAGTTCTTGCAGTTAGGAGCTGCTTCACTTTGTCCCGATGATGCTGTGCCTTCTGTTGATGATTTAACGGATCAGATTATTGAAGTTCTTAACTATTTCAAGTAAGTTTAGTAGAAGATCTATGTTTCATATTGTGTTTGGAGTGCCAAGTAACAATGTTTGTCCTTGTGCCTCTTACTATAAAGTACATGGAAAAGGTCTACTATTCTGAATGATTTTTCTATTGATATAGTGGATATGCTGACTTTCTTGTGGCATCAAAATCTGTCTCAGGCTTGGCAAAGTCATGTGCATGGGAGTGACAGCTGGTGCCTACATCCTGACATTATTTGCTGTAAGTCCCTTAAAGGATTGCTTTGAACAGTATTTTGTAGGCAAATCCTATGTTCTTGGCCTGACTTCTATATCTCACTACAGATGAAATATAGAGAACGAGTGCTTGGTTTGATTCTTGTATCACCTTTATGCAAAGCACCGTCATGGACTGAATGGTTGTATAACAAGGTTCTTTTTGCTGATCCTGTTTCTTTCTCCAAAAACAGATTCCGGTCATCTGGTGCAGTTTTACTCTCATGGGTTGTGATAATGTTCATTTGCATCGTGCAGGTGATGTCAAATTTGTTATATTTTTATGGAATGTGTGGATTGCTTAAGGAGTTTTTGCTTCAGAGGTACTTCAGCAAGGTAATGTATAACTTCATTCCTAGAACATTTCAAACAATACTAGTCTTTTAGGTATACACTTTGGATTATCAAATGAAAAGTTATATATTGCAACAGGAAGTTCGTGGTAGTGCAGAAGTTGCCGAGTCAGATATAGTCCAAGCATGCAGAAGAGTTAGTAGTTGATGTTTAATCAGTATTCATTTCTTATTTGCCCGTAATAGGCTCCACTTGCTCTAGGCTTTCATATTCATCTTGTTTTTCTGTAATCGATTTAAATTGGTGGTGACATAATGTTGATTATAGTTAACTGCTTTTTTCTGCAGTTACTTGATGAAAGACAGAGTATAAACATCTTACGATTTCTTCAGGCACTTAATAAGTGAGTACTTCTTCCAGCCTTCCAGGCGTGTCTTATGTCTGATATTGCTTTTATTACTACGAAAATTTTGGCATACTTACTCCACAAAACTGGGAAGTTACTTGACCTTTGTTGTGCCCACCTACAGGAGACCTGACATTACGGGTGGATTGAAGAGTCTAAGATGCCGAACGCTTGTGTTTGTTGGTGATAATTCTCCCTTTCATTCCGAGTCTCTCTACATGATATCGAAATTGGACAGAAGATATAGTGCGCTGGTCGAGGTGTGTACGGAAGAGTTCTTAGGATTATTTTTGTGAAATGAAATGAAATGGTGACATGAGGGATAAACCTTAGCACATTATATCTATTCTGATGCTTGTGCAGGTCCAGGCTTGTGGATCAATGGTAACAGAGGAACAGCCACATGCAATGTTGATACCAATGGAGTATTTCTTGATGGGGTTTGGATTTTACAGGCCATGCCAGCTGAGTGACAGTCCAAGGAGTCCTCTCAGTCCATCTTGCATCTCACCAGAGCTCCTCTCTCCCGAAAACATGGGTTTGAAGCTTAAACCAATAAAAACCCGCATTTCACTTGAAGTTTAATTGGAGGACATGTAGAGTCAAGGGAAGAAATTCTTGAATTCTTTTCAAATTTTGTGTTACTTTTTTTTTTATTTATGTAAGAAGGGTAGAAGGAAGCAGGTTGAAGTGATGTAGATAAGGAAATGAAGTGAATAGGAGGAAGAAGATGACATGCATTTATTCTTTTGTAGTGGTTCATAAGGATTAAGGTGGACTAGTAGTCGTTGAGCTGTGTGTAAATTCTAAGGACTTGAAATATTTGTTCACAGTGACTGCCAATAACAGAGATGAAGTCATTATATATGATCATTGCAATACTTCTGCTTTTTCTCTGCCCCTGTGTTGTCATTTTTTTTTTGGATATACATTAGTGTTCTAATTTTGCTGGACTAATTTTAAACTCCTAAGATCCTATCTTAGACTCTTAAAAGAGGTAAATCTGAAATTTTAAAATTCCTCAGGTTTTTATGTAGTAAGCAGTCTTTATATATTGATTGGTCAGTTGTTGATTGATTACTGCTTTCTCAGTCAGCAATTCAACATTAGGTTCCGTCAGTCTCAGGTTTTCAGTAGTTCCAAATTCTCACATTGGCGCTAAAACGAGATGTCCGCAATTAAAAGGAGTATTTTAGGAGATTAGAGGAAAATTTTCTCTCTTTTTCTTTTTGATAATTCGAATTCAAGATGCATTGGGCACTCCTAGTTATCTTGTGTTGTCATTTTGATGCGTATAGAAGTATTTTATATTTTTTAATTTAGTATCAAATTTTTCACAAATTTTAGTTTAATAATTAATTTTTAAAATTCATATATATTATTTGATTAATAAATGAATATTAACGTAATATTTAGTGAATGTATTAAATAGAATTTAAATTTAAATTATTTAATTTTAAAATTACTTATTAAATTAAAAAAATAAAGTTTTATTAAAAGTTAAAAGCACGCGTACTTTTTCCTTTGGAGGCCATGAGTAGAATATTAAAGCGCCGAACAGGGACAAAAAACGTTCCAGTTGTTACGGCTTTTTCGACAGCACAGAGATTCGGCGCCGACGCGTTCGGTGGCGGAGATGGCGGACATAGTGGTGATTTTCGACTTCGACCGGACGCTCATCGACGGCGATAGTGACAATTGGGTGGTGACCCAAATGGATCTCACTAACTTGTTCAATCGACTTCTGTATACTGTGCCCTGGAACTCTCTCATGGTTTGCGCTCTCGACTCTTGGTTAGCCTATTTGATCGACGCATGCCTTCTTTTTTTTTATATAACTTCTTTGAATGTTTGAATTGGTGAATGTTTAATGTTGTTGTATTGGACATTGGATTTGACTGTTCAAAATCTTATTTTTCTTTGTCCTCTGGTGATTTTTCTTTTGAAACCATTCGTTGAAAGAGATTTAATTTGATTCTTGCTTGGATTCAAATTAGGTACGGAACATGATTTTCAGTATGAGTTTCTGAGAAAGTATTTTACTTTACTGTTGCTGGATATTGTTAGGATACGATGATGAAGGAGCTCCATACACAAGGTAAAACAACTGATGATATTGCCAAGTGTTTGAGCCTATGTCCGCTGAGTCCGCGAATTATTTCCGCCATAAAATCGGCCAGTTCGCTCGGGTAGTGTCTTGTTTACCATTGTCATCGAAGTTTATTATTGACCAAGTTCTGCTGCTTCCATTGGAGGGTCGCTGATTAAAGGTCATGGTAAATGATTTTGTTTCAGATGTGACTTGAGGATTATTAGTGATGCAAATCAGTTTTTCATTGAGAGGATTTTGGAAAGTCATGGATTGTTGGGATGCTTTTCGCAGATCAGCACGAATCCAACCTCCATAGATAGTGAAGGGAGGCTTAGGATTTTCCCTTATCATGATTCAAGCTTACCTCCCCATGGTTGCAGTTTATGCCCTTCAAATATGTGCAAGGTATGTGGAATAACTTATATCAATCATCCTAACATCCTAGTTTCTGAATGATAACTATCTGCTTCAGTTGTAGTAGATTGGTTGTTTGACGGTTTAGCTTAATTTCTTTAACAAAGATGTTGTCAGTTTCTCATATTCGGGTTTCATTTTATTGAAGGGTGGATTCTTACTTTCTGTACAAACTTGCTATTTTTCTCATTTGCTATCAAGCAACATGTTCGGATGCTTTCTTAGTATTGGCAAATTTGTTGAAATTCTCCATTTCTGCTATTTGGGTCATCCTGGCTCTACATTGAACTGCAGTCTCTGTTCTATTTCCTTGTTTGAATTCTATGTACCATGCCTTTTAAGGTATCGTAACTTTCCTAGACCATATTTGGCATGGATACAATGCTTTTCGGTTCTAATGTTTCTGGCATGTTCGGTTTACCTTAGGAGCAATCAAAAAGAACAGTTCTTTCAGTAAAATTTCATGGCATTACGAAGATTAGCCTTGTGCTGAAGCTTTCTATTTGTTGCTTCCAAGTATAGGGTTTGGTGATTGACAGCATACGTGCATCCCTTCAAAACGAGAGAAAACGATTCATCTACGTTGGAGATGGAAAAGGTGATTACTGCCCGTCTCTCCGACTCGGCGAAGGAGATTTTGTGCTGCCGAGAAAGAATTATCCTCTGTGGGATCGCATTCACATCAATCCAGCTCTTGTCAAGGCAGCAGTTCATGAATGGACCAACGGGGAGGAACTTGAGAAGATCCTTCTATACCTAATCAATACCATCTCTGCAGTAGCAGACATCAGAGGTGGGAATTCCAATCAGTTGCATTCATCAGACACAAAGTAAGATTTCAGCTAATGATGCATCAACTCTTTAGGTCTGTCTGTTCGATATTAATTGATCAATGTTTGGTGATCAGACCATTTATCTTCCTCAGCTGGAAAGTATAACTAGTCTTGTATTAAGTAGCAGAAGATTCTTATTCATATGAACAAACATCCTGGACTGTATTGAACAACAAAAATTATTGTCTTCCTATTTACACAAAGGTCTAGTATGCAATGGTTAAACGTAGTTCTTCACTTTTATTCCTTTTAGTGACGGTGTTCACATTATAATGCAATAAGTCTATGGTTATTTTAGTTTTCAAGACATAAGAATCAACGTTTCAAAAACCAGATTTAAAGTTAAACCGGTAAGACAAAAAATTTAGGATTTCAAAAATTCAACCGGAATTAAATTGTTATAAATTTGGTTAAAGATTAAATAATTAAAGAATTTGAAATATTATTTAAAAAGATTGTGTTTGCCTATTAAAAAATTTAAAATTTAATTAACAAAATTGTTAAATAAAAATTAATTAATTAATTTTAATTTATAAGAATTTATTAATTTATAAAAATTGATCATTAATTAATCGTTTTTTAACAACAAGAGTTGTTAAATTAAATCTAAACGAAAAGTTAAAAATTAAATTAAAAAATTGAACAATTTAAAATTTTTATGATTGAAACTGTTAAAAATAGTACTTCTTATATTAAAAAATATTATTAGTAAATTAGGTTCGAAATTGTTGGATGTTATATTATTCTGGCAAATACTTAATATTTTATACATGGCTGTATTATTGTGAATTAGTTTTTCCTTTTATACTTTTTCTACGGTGCATTTGACAACTCTAGTTTAGTGTTGCAGTTTGTAGGAGACAATCTTGACTCAAAATGGTAACCAAAGTCACAATCCATGTCTTCAGACCATTTTCATTGTTAAAGATTCCAAGCTCATGATTATACATAATGCTTCTACTTCTGCCAAAGGTCAATTAGGGTTGGCTGCTTATGGGTCAGCACCGGCTAACTTTTTTTAAATTTAAAATATAGAGTAACTCAGTTTTTTAATTAAATTTAGGTACGAGTTACTTAGGTTTAGAGTTACTCTAAACTTAATTTTTAAATAAAATAATATTATTTTGTTTAGAATAATTAAGTATCGAGTCAGTTTGAACCTAAATCTGACTTATAAATTGACTCGTTAAAAACAACTAAATTTAAAATTATAGGCTAAAAATTATTATTTGTAAAGTCAATTGTGATTTCTGTTTTATAATATAAAATTTGTGATGTTGGATTGACCATATTATTATATTATAATTTCAATGACATCTAAGATTGGAAAGATGTAAATTAGATATTAACTTTAACTCTTAAATTATGTTACAAATCAATTAAGTATTACTTAATTAACTTTTAGATTTGATTCAAATAAAATAAACTTAATAATAAATTAAACAAAATTAATAAAAATATATTTAAAAATAGAAAATTAATTTCAATACTATTTGATTCCAAAATAAAAATATTAAAATCACAAAAAATTTACTTTTTTAAAACTTTATTATATAAAGCTAAATGGATAGTCAATTGCTACAAGTAACAAGCTATAGAGCTTGTGAGCCAATAAGACTCTTCCTCTGCTTAACTCTCATGACACCGAACTCCGAGATCCCAAACGTGACCATTCCTCTTGACTCGTCTCATTGCCCGAAGCATATTATGACCACAACTTTTGTTGAAGACACGTTTCAATTCTTCAACTCGTTCGTCTTTTCTCAGAGACCGTCCAGCCATTCCCCCATCTCTTCCTTCTTGCCATCATTCAATCAAAGATCATTGATTGCTGGCATTGAAGCGTTAAAGCAAGCTCCTTTCTTCTCTCTCTTTGTGTTAAGTGTACCCACAATGTCGAAGAAGAGAGAGGAGAGAGACGTGGGTATGCTCTTGGATGGGATCATAGAGGGCATGCCTGTGTTTGCTAAGGAGTTGATTGCTGGGGGTGTCGCTGGGGGCTTTGCAAAGACCGTCGTCGCTCCGCTTGAACGAGTCAAGATTTTGTTTCAGGTATTATTTCCCGTTGTTTTCTTCTCGGTTTTGTGCACTGGTGTGATTCATGAAGGTGGTTTTTTTTGTTCTGGGTCCTTTTGAAATAGGTTGTGGTTTGTCATCTCAGTTGTTGCTGTTAAGAAATAGATAGTGTTAATAGTTAGAGAAGCTGAGATCAGGCTTTTCCTTTGAGAATTCTTGGAATGAATTGCAGCCTCACTTGATATTTTGCATTAGTTTCCCATATATTCAGAAAAGTGAGAAAACCAGGCAGATAATCGCAAACCGGGATTGTCTTGTCTCCTCCTTGTACAAAAGCTTGAAACTGACATAAAGCGTTCGTATAACTTGCTTTCTCTATAATCAACGACGGGAATGGTCTGTAGTATCTTTGATATTGGAGAAATCGAGCGAGACTTTCAATATGGATGTGCCCACATGATTGGAATAATAAATTGTGAAAGAAATTCTTAAACCTATGTCTATTCTCAAAAGTTCCCATCCTAGCGATTTTCCTGAAAATCATCCTTGACTTGCTGATGTAGGCATAGCCAAGTTGGTTAACTTGATTGTTTTGGTGAACTTGCCTCTTTTGTTTCTCTTTTTTGCTTGTTTTGGAGCAATTACTTGAGCATAGGTGCTTTTGTTTCTTATGATGGATTCCATTAGAATGATTAACATTCTCCGAAAATGTCATTCCTTTGATTTATGATATGTGTAAAATGTATTTAAATGATGAAGCATACATACATTGGATGTGAGTAATGGGAAGTTATTGGATATCGGTAAAAAGAACTGGGATATACTATTTCATATTCCATGGCATATTGGTAAAGGAATTGGGAAATGCTTATTTATGTGTCAGGAATTAATGACATGGATAACCAAACTGAACAGAATTGAAACCATTGCCCGTGAATGGTCAAACTAAACTTCCCATGAGTGAGAACTTAAAAGTTTTCCTATATATTCTTGGGTATTCTTTTAGCTTCCTTGTGGCATGGTCTTAATCGCTTATATTTCACTTCTTGTCAAAATAATTGAAGAATGCTTTTGTAGTGGTATTATTATATCAAAACTCTTGGTGTGACAAGAACCAGGCATTTCTTGAGATTGTTAAACTGTTATATGAGTGTGAAAATGTCTCGTACTTGTCGAAGATCTGCTATTTGTTTAACCTGGTAGCAGGGTTAGGTTAGATATCAGGAAGCTTATCCAGATTAGATATCAGTTGAAGAATTAATCTTTCCATCCAATACTAGGTAACATTTTCGCATCATTCATTTTGTCTGGTATGACGGTTATGGAATCACATTTTCCCTACCTCAAATATTGCAATAACCTATTTGAGATGAATTTCATAAGGATGAAATGAACCTGATTTATTTTTCCTTTTCAGACAAGAAGAGACGAATTCAAGACTATAGGGTTATTTGGCTCTTTCATAAAAATTGCAAAGACAGAAGGGCCCATGGGTTTCTATAGGTGGAACCAGTAGTCAATGCCTGTTTTCTGAAAAGTTTTCATTCTGTTTTGTTGCTGCGTCATTTATACCATATATGTTGTTTCCAGAGGGAATGGAGCTAGTGTTGCTCGAATTGTTCCCTATGCTGCCCTACATTACATGACGTATGAACAATATCGGAGATGGATCATACTTACCTTTCCTGATATTGGGAGGGGTCCTGTACTTGATCTTGTAGCTGGTTCATTTGCTGGAGGGACAGCTGTGCTTTTTACTTATCCCCTTGATTTAGTGCGAACTAAGTTGGCGTACCAGGTATTGTTACTAAAATTTCCCCCCCCCAAACACCCCCGCAC
>JAOTAY010000008.1:2756064-2775266 GCA_025629805.1 Erythroxylum baracoense | reverse complement strand
CACTGTAGTTCCAAGGAGTTATGCCAAACTCATTTGGCAGGTACCAAAACAGTCATTCTGGACTCCACTGCATTACAGTGGGTTTGGTTCCTCCCCTGTAAAAGCTCCAACAGCAAGTGGAATTTCCTTTCTGCAACCCTTTCCCAATAAAAAAAGGTCGTGTGAAATTCATTTAGCTACACTTTTTCTAATGCTGCAGGTTATTGGTTCTGCAAAGGTGAATATAAGTGGTTTAGCTAGTAATGAACAAGTTTATAGAGGAATTGCTGATTGTTTCTCCAAGACTTTCAAAGACTCTGGGTTTAGAGGTCTCTATCGAGGTGTAGGTAAGTTCTCAATTGTAATTAACTTCAAGTTCTACTGCTCTTATATGTTTAATTGCCTACTTTGAGATCTTGGGAAGTTCTATTAACAACTAAACATTATTGCCAGCTCCATCGCTTTATGGGATCTTCCCTTATGCTGGCTTGAAATTTTACTTCTATGAGGAGATGAAACGCCATGTTCCAGAGGAGAATAAGAAACATATTGCAGTGAAATTAGTATGCGGGTCTGTTGCTGGTTTATTGGGTCAAACCTTTACATATCCTCTTGATGTTGTTAGAAGACAAATGCAGGTAAGTTGCATTGAACTAGTTGCGGAAGTAGTAAATGACATGTCATTGATAACGACAAGGGTTATCGGGAATGATAAAAACCTGGTAGTAATACATGGAAGTCATTTTGTAGGTTCAAAGGCTTTTGGGGACCAATAATGCAGAGTTGAAAGGAACAATCGAAACACTTCTCATGATTGTGCAAAAGCAAGGGTGGAAGCAATTGTTTTCTGGGTTGAGCATCAACTACTTGAAAGTAACAATCCCTCCTTATTCTTTTAAAAAATTTTCGATTTTCTATTTCTGTCTTCTGCTATATGAATGCTTGGCGTGTGTCTTTTCAGGTTGTACCGTCTGTGGCAATTGGTTTTACGGTTTATGATGTAATGAAATCGAGCTTGAGAGTTCCATCCCGAGAAGTGATAGAAGCTGTAACGGACAAAAGAAGTAACCAACCATCCCTTCATTCTTGATAAACGAACCTATTATTTATAAGCATTATGTGATAGCTCAACCCAATTCATTGTCAATTCTTTCTAGCTGTATAACTCTCCTGTACAGAGTATATCAAGATCCCAAGTCTTACCCTTCTTTCCCACACTGCATTCCTACAATTTGACCACAACAAAAAGGCCATTGAAAGTTTCATCATTATTACGTTGGCAAACCTTGCTGATGGCAATTGTACTAGTTCTGCCATACGCCTTACACATAGAAGGTCATCAGAGCAACTTCCACTAATAAGAGTGCCCTATGTTGTAGAAATGATTTGGGCAAGATTGGAGTCCTCTCATTTGTGAGGAATAAGTCAACTACTGTTGTCGTAAAGAATACTCTGTAACTTGAAGTTGTCATTACAAACATACTGTACATGTTAACATCTTTGTCAAGTCTACAAGATGCAACTCTTGAGTGATCTATGCAGTGGTGGTAGCTGTAGTAGTAGCTATTTGTCAATGTAAATACTCACCGGTTATCCCCAATAAGAGCAATTGCCATTTTTTAAATAATGAATCTCTTCGATATTGTCTTTATTGCATTGTGACAATGACCATCAATGTCATGAAGAACTTATCTAGTGTCAGGATCTTAACCTGCTTCCCTCCTCTAACTCTCCCTATTTCTTGTATCCAGCTCTATGTATGGTTCTTTATTGGTACTTGCCAATTCTTTTTCTTCTCCTCCTTCAACGTTTTAGTTGCAGCATAGCTCTTCCTTGGAGGAAGGGGAGAGATCAAGGGTAAGCAATGACTCCTCCACATGATCTTCAAAGTTCTACATATCCATGAATTCTTGCGGAATTCCAGATAGCCCTTCCAAATTGCTCTGTAAACTTAAGAGAACATTCTTTCACTGGTCCAACACTAGCAAAAGCAGCAAAAATGGTGACGGTAAGTTTCCTCGATGGGTTGGCTGTCCAAGCTTCTTCACCTCTTCAAACAATAACAGCACCTTATCGACCTTCCTTAATCTATCCCTCCTCACACAAACTCATCAAATCAACATTTGCATCGTCACTGGAGGTACTTCCACGTAAACGTAATGGGTCGTTTTCGTTTTGGTTCTCGTCACCATCCTCGTATTCCGTGGTGGTGGAGGCACATTGGATCTTGGGGTAGTTCTTCGTGTCAATGTCTTTTTCTTCGACTTTTTGTCTCCAGAAATCAAGTTAGACAAGCTCAATGATAATTTGATTACAGTCAGATTGTCAGGAGCATTAATTATTCATCAGTAAAGTCATAGGATTGGCGAAGATGGTAGCATTTCCCCATCTAATAAAATTCAAACCCTGCATGAACAGAACTTGACAATATTTGGTTGGAAGTATGAATGTGGTGATTTGTATATATTATATATATAGGTATTATTTGGCAAAGAAAATGCAGGAATTGTTTACCTCTAAACAGTGCTGGCCTGGGGTAAGGGTAGCTGGAGCACCTGTCCAGGGCCTACTCTTTTAGGGGGCCACTCTTAAACTTTATGAAGAATACAAATTGATTGTTGTAGCTTAGATCTTGACAAGTTTACGATTGTGCGTAACGGGTTCTTGTACAAAGTTCTTTAGAAATGTTCCATATGGTGGATGGAGCACCAATAATTAATAGGATTAACAAAGAGGCAAAAAGACTTCATCCAAGGCCCTACCTCATCAGGGTCTACTTTTACTTCTACTAACATTCCAACGTTTAATTTTTTTTAGGATGTTTGGTTCATCTATTGTAATAGATAAAGAATGGAATGATTATTTATAGGAATAGAATCGATGAGGAACAGAACGTAATGGGTATTACTTAGTTTGATTTATTCCTAAGAATTTCTAATGATGATGTATGTCAATATTTAGTTATAAATTTAAAATGATAAAGGAATAATTAACAAAAAGACCAAAATATTCATTATAGTCTCTATTATTATTATTATTATTATTTTAAATTTTTTATTTAATAATAATAATATAAGAAAATTATTGATAATAACAACAACAATAACAATAACAATAATACTAATAATAATAATAATAATAAAGAGAAAAATTATCTTTATCTATTATGCATTTTATGGAATAGGTAAAGACAGGGAGGTTTATTCTGTATGTTATTTTTAACCAAAAAATATAATAACTATTCAATAAGAATAAATAGGAATAAATCAGTAAGAGAATAGTTATTCTACTCCACCAAACATGTCATTAGTTGTTGGAGTGTATTAAATGTTATTTAATGATTGCAGAAGGGGTCGAACAGATAACTTTTGGTTGAGATAATGCTTATATTAATATATAATATTTTTAGCTTTCAACTCAAAATTTGCAGCAAATGATTATTACAATTATGACTTCTGAATTCTAAATGATAATTTAAAGGTAAAGTTTTTAAATTTTTAATATATTTTTAGCTTACTAAATATTTGAATATATTATACTTAATTTGTAATTTGTCATTCACAATGACACTTTATTGGCATTTTAAATCAGATCATTAATATTAAATGATATTGTGTTTATTTGTGTTTAATTTTTAGATTATTTATTATTTATAAAAATATAATTAAACATTGATAAATAATTTAATTTTTGTAATTGTAATTTTCATTTTACCCGTGATTGTAGCATCAGCTAAGAAAAATTTTTCAAAGTTAAAATTATTGAAAACTTACTTGAGGTCATCAATGTTGCAAGAAAGGTTTAATAATTTAGCTATGTTATGTATCTAGAGGGATATTAATATTGATCTTGATAATATTATTAATGATTTTTCATTTAAAAATGTACAGAGAATTTTTTTGATAAATCATGATCATTTATGTGTTTGTTTGTGCAATTCTCTTAGTGTTTTGCAGTCTAATATTACTGTTCGACTGATGCTATTGCTATTTTGTTGTTACTGCTACTATTTTTAATGATTTTATTATTACTAACATTTGTAAGATATTATTAACTAATGTTATGATCATTTAATATTTTGTCGAATATATGGACTTATAAATTGAGTCACTGATGTATGAATATTAAATTTTAATAAATAAAAATATGATTTTAAAATTTACATATATGTATATTGCCAATTTATTAGGGCTTTCTTTTAACTTCACCCAAGGCCCATAAAATGTTAGGGACTTAGAGGCTCTAAACAGAGTAAACAATAATATGTAATTAGAAGAAGAAATAATAACAATTTTGATAAATTAGATCTTTTTAGATTATAAATGTACTTCTTTAACTTTTGAAAATTATTAATAATCCTCTTAGTAGTTTTAATTTTATAACAATAGTCCATCTTTAGCATTAATTTTTATTAAAAACTCTAATTAATATTTCAAAACGTTTATAAATTTTTACTCGTGACATTACACAATATCGTTTTAAAGTTTAAAATTAAGATTTATAACAGAAGTGAACATAACTAAAAGAACAAGAAGAAGACCACCATCATCTATCAAGAGTCTCGTTGAAACGCAAGGTATGAAAAGATTCAGTATTACGTAGTCTTATCCTTACCTAATAAAGAGACTATTTCCTAGAGTCGCACATGTAATACATTTAGGTATAGTACAAATAAAACAGGGTAACAATAAAGATAAAATCAATAAATTAACACACAAACAAAAAACATTATTAAATATAAAAATACAAAAGTTTCAACAAAATTTACCCA
Organism: Erythroxylum baracoense; assembly: GCA_025629805.1. Lineage (NCBI taxonomy): Eukaryota > Viridiplantae > Streptophyta > Magnoliopsida > Malpighiales > Erythroxylaceae > Erythroxylum > Erythroxylum baracoense. Next base: position 2,770,516 of record JAOTAY010000008.1, on the reverse strand, counting down.
TACTTCTGATCTTAAAGAGTACCTGAATCACATGACTCCAACAAAAGCTTGAAATGAACTCATATGTAATTAGATAATAAGTTATAATCCATATAAATGAATAAGGTTTCTCAGATGATAGAAAAACTTTTAGTATTTATCTTAATTCATCAAGAAATAGAAGAACCTCAAGGATTCTGATGGATTGTCATTAACAACTTATTAATTTTGAAATCTGTCATCAATTCCTCATAGAAACAAGATATGAGATGACTTACACAACTAAATACATATCCTCCTGTTTTAGACCGTAATTTGGTTGAAGACCAACCAGAAAAAGAAACGAGGGGCTTGTTTAATAGTACAAACTGTAATATTAGCCAAATGACAGCTCAATTGCTGCAGTCAAATAATATAATCGGACCATTCTGAGATAAAAGAAGTATGATCCATCGACTCTCCTGGACATTCCTCGTTCTTTGCTGGCCTTTGCTTCCCTCCAACCAACCTTGCAGGGTTTCCGACTGCTGTTGTCCGAGGAGGTACATCAATCAGCACTACCGATCCTGCTCCTATCTTTGCTCCTTCCCCAATCTTCACATTCCCCAAAATGGTAGCACCTGCTCCAATCAACACTCCATCCCCAATCTTGGGGTGACGATCCCCACTTGCCTTCCCGGTTCCTCCAAGCGTGACATGATGAAGTATCGACACATTGTTTCCAATCACTGCAGTTTCACCAATCACCACACCAGTAGCATGATCAAACAGTATGCCCTTCCCAATCCTCGCAGCAGGGTGTATATCAACAGCAAAGACATCAGCGATTCGAGAGTGTAATGCCAGTGCCAATGGCCTCCGAGACTGAGTCCACAACTTGTGCGCAACTCGATGAGCCTATGGACAAATCAAAACAAAAGTATAAGTTGAAATGCTCCACCTTTTAGTGACAGTCGTCAAGGAATTCACCAACACAAATCCAAGGATGTCTTACATTCCTAGCAGAAGTTCTAAAACAGACAAGGACATGGAAGTTTCAAGATATTCGCACGTTACATTCATTCTTCTTGCAGTTAAGGTTACATTCAGATAATTGAGCAAATCAATCAAACAAATGGAAGTTTCAAGATATTCGAACGTTACATTCATTCTTCTTGCAGTTGAGGTTACATTCAAATAATTGAGCAAATCAATCAAACAAATGCCTAACTGCCGCCTCTTCCTAAATCCAGGCGGTACCTCGTCAAGACCAAGACATTCATTTACAGTAGATACACAATCATTTAGCTTTTTATACACCAAAATCAAGACCCGAAAAACCCTAATGCAATTACATATACTTAGACAACCGTAAGCGTTGACAGAGCAAATATTTACCAACAAAGAAGCAAAATCCAGGTAACAACCGATAGTTTCCTACCGATAGCTATTAAAGATCAATATTACTTCTAGGCAGAGAAAGAGAATCACGTCAAGAATACAGTATCAATTCGGCCAATCAAAACAAGTACGCCGGGTTAAGTTTAGAAGAAATAGATGAATGAAAACAAGCAAAAGGAAAGGGAACTATCTGAAATTCCAATCAAACACCTGGCAAGCCAAGAATCCCTTATAATTAAGAAGGCAATGAGAGAAAGACACGCAAGCAGGGTCACGAACACGGGCGGCTCGAAGATCGGCAACGGCGGCGGCGCGAAGAGAAGGGTCGGAGGAGAAAGTGTTGAGGAAGAGGTCGTAGAGGAGGGTAGAGAGGAGGGTGGAGGAGCACAGCTTGTTGCCTAAATGAAACGAAAGAGAGCGCTCCAGTGAAGCGTGAGAGAGGATTGTGGAATAGAGGTAGCTTGCGAGAGCCGGCTCAGCTTCGGCGTCGTGGCGGGCCTCCGCCTTGATCTGCACCCACAGCCAGGCCTCATCGTCGTCGGTGGAGATATCGCTAGGCGTATTGGGTGGCGATGGTGATGGGTATCGGAGCTCGCCGGCGGGCATCGTGCGTCCACGTGTAACTATTTATAGTTGACAACGTGTTTAGTAAGGTGAATTCTGGTATGTTCTATTCTTCTCTCACCGGATACTTTTTAAGTTAATAATATATTAAAATAAAAGAATATCGCTTTTGATTATGCTCTGTCTGTTCTTCCCCTTCTTTGGGCTTTTCTGAGCCCAAATTTTAAGATACAGTTCTTGTGCATTGGACCCTCTCGAATCCATAATTGTAACCTTTCTTTTTAACAGTCGGTACCATGTCTTATATAATAATTTATAAATTACATATTCTAATTAAATAGGAATGGCAATAAGGCCTGGGTTTACTTTATTTTTTTATAAATTCAAAATGTCATTTTTTAGACAAAATGAGGTCATTTTGTCATTGGTGGCCGGTCGGTCCAATTGACAAGTCTATATTAAAATTAATTGATAAACTCAATTACATCGCATTTATATATCTAAAATATATTTTCACTCTCAATTAAAGTTAATAAAAAGTTCAATTTTGATATTTATTAAAATTATTAAATAAAATTTAATTTAATCAAATTTCATATTAGATCCAAACTTAATAAAAAAAGTAAATTCTGATTTCAAAAAATTAAACCTAATTTAAATTTTAAAATTTTGTTCTAAAAATTCGAGATTAAAACTGAATTTAAACCTATAAAAAGTTTAAACTTAATTTTGAAGAATATTATTGTCAAATTTATTCCTATATCATCATTTGTTCTTAAAAGATTTTAAGCTTTACTCAATTTTATAATTTCTGTTTGAAATTTAAAAAGTAGTATTAAAATATTCAAACTTTTATTTTTTAATAAAAATAATTGTTGTTAAGTTTTTTTTAATGCTGATAACGTGACAATTCACATAAGATTAATACTTTTATCACGTGAGTCTATATATTTTATTGATATCGTGTATGAATTTTATGATTTAATAATTTAAAATTATATACAAAACATTGAAATAATTATACATTCTTTATATGTTTTACTTCATAATTATTTTAAGGTGTTTTATATTTTAAATTTATTAAATTATAAAATTTATGAGTGGCACAAATATAATATGTAATAGTCACGTAACAAAAATATTCCTCACGTTATCCATATTAATAGAAAATTTAATGTCGGACTGTTTTTACTAAAATTAAAAAATGCAAAATTTTATTGTTACTTTTTAACGTAATATTGTAAAGTTTAGTAAAATTTGAAATTTTTTTATAATTAGCTCTTTAAAATTAAAGTGAGTCGTAATTTTTATTGTGACCACTTGGAGTTATGGCTACAACTGTAACTTTACATTCTTATTACGCATTGACTCAAAAGAAGGGAAAAGAGGAGACAGACATGGAAAAGTTAAAGTGGTTGAGATCCTTTATTTGAAAAGGACATGTGTGGTGTAGTATATACTATTCCACTGCACTGCTCCTTCCTTTCTTTTTCTTCGTTCCAACTTGCAATACGATGTTCCCTGCCCATCCCATGCTCTACCCAAATCAGACACTTTTGCTTAATCACCAGAACCTTCAGGTGCTTTTTGGTGAATGCCCTTTTGTTAATACAGTAAATATGCTTAACTTAACTAATCACTACAAGATACATTTGCTTTAATGAGTCGGGGACTAGGAGGCCTCTGATTTGGTCCCAAGAATGCCCAAACTGCGAAACCTTTTGTCAGAATAGTAATGTCGACTCTGTATTTTGACTTTCATGCGTTAGGATTCTAATTTTGCAAAATTGAAATCGAACCAACACATGCTTGAAAAGGGAATATCAAGTTTATATGGTTTCATTTATGCCGTATAATGCATTTCTCCTTTAGCAGAAAAAGTTCAGAATAAGCTGCAAGTTCAGTGCTTTTCGCTCCACCAAGGAACTGAAAGTAGCACTCCATACCTTACGTGATCAGCTTGGAAAAAACAGGTCTTGCTTCATTCTAGCTTGAAATTTGGAAGTCAACCATTTTACTCTGCTACCAACAATTCCCAGGTCAATCCTCTCTCTTGAAATTATACTGTAAGTCTTACGGTATCTACAGATATATACGTACAAGACATCACATAAGGTTGGTGAGTGTAAGACCAAGTTCATATAAATTCCAGGCTGACATAATTAACATATCAAACTACAAATTGTATTGTTAAAAGATTAAATGAAAAGCGAAAGGCAAAAAGACTCTTATAAGTTGTTTGAGAACTAAATATGCAAATTCAATCTCAGTCAATCAGGATTTGTTAGTGAAGATTCCTTTGCATGATAACACCAGATTAGACTTATTTAATAAAGTATCAAAATTGGATTAATGCTAATCAATATTTTTGTCAAGTTGAGCTCTAGGAAACATTCCATTGGGTTAGTCCACTAATCATTCTCAAATCATGAACTAGTTAGAATAAGACTATATGCTACTGGACCTCTTTAGACTCTGCATTTAGTTGGATTTCTACTACTTCTTGTTCAAGTATCTAGGTTCCTAATTAAGGAAAAGGTTACTTTTTAGGAAGATTTGGTGGAATTAAATAATATATTTTTATATCTTTTTGTCTCTATCAATAATAATAACCATATTAAGGATATTATATTAATATTTTCTTAATTACCTATCTAGTAATGAAGCCTACTTGTAAGTAAAATGGGAATATCCTGTTCTTTCTCCTTTTCATTATCTAATAAACATTGCTCTTAATGGTATGTCAGTTTAGCTAAAGTCATTGAAGATAATATGACACTCGACATATATGGTTGAGGTCAATTTCTGGTTAGGTTTGAGCAGGTTGAAGGGAACCGAAATATGCCAATGGACTTCATAAGGTTTTGACCACAGGCAACAATCCAACTGGAAAATCTGTCAGCTTTTGATGAAATCTACTCTCTCAAGAATATGATGAAATCTACTCTCTCAAGAATATCTTTATAGACTCTTCCCTTACCTTGGAATTACATATATAGAGAAAGACAGTGGATAGATTGCTACTGTATTTTCATTTTCTTTATAACATACACAAGTGGTGAAAATATCCAACAAAACTATAGATGCACGTCCAGTCATCTTCTCCTGGTGTGCATTCATTTTCATCAACCCCACCCTCACCACCATCGTCATAAAATCCACCAAACTAGCTACTACTTTCTCTTTCTCTTTCTCTCTCTCTCCTCCTTTATCTATGTGTGTGTGAGTGTGTGTGTGTGTGATAAGGTTGATATTTGTTCGTAGGTCGTAGTGGACGTTAGTTTATGTTTTCTAAGGTCTTAGGAAGTTGAGGCTTTGTTTGGTGAGAATGGGCAGGAAGTGCTCACATTGTAGGAACATGGGACATAATTCAAGGACTTGCACCGGTTTCACAGGGAGCATAGTTGCTTCTGGCTCTTCAGGTCTCAGGCTTTTCGGGGTGCAACTTCGGGACTTTTCTTCATCAGTCTCTTGTGTTCCTATGAAAAAGAGTTTCAGCATGGATTCCCTGTCGACGTCTTCGTCACCTGCTTCTTCTTTGTGTTCGTCTAGAGTTTCCATCGATGAAGATTCAGACAAAGCACCCATTCACATTGGTTATCAGTCGGATGGTCTCATTGGTCATGCCCCGGAGAGAAAGAAGGGTGAGTCCTGATTATTATGTCCTTAATTTTGAGTCTTCAGCAGAAACAGAAATTGTGTCTATCTTCTTCTTCTCCTTGCTTTTGTTTTCTTGAGATTTGATGGTGGCGGACTATGAATAGAATCGCACAGAAAACTTTTTCCAGGTTTTTTGCTGTCTATTTAACACTGATTGACTTTTCATTTAAACAGGAGTTCCCTGGACAGAAGATGAGCATAGAACATTCTTAATAGGGCTTGACAAGCTTGGAAAAGGAGACTGGAGAGGCATCTCCAAAAACTTTGTGACCACCAGAACTCCAACTCAAGTTGCTAGTCATGCCCAGAAATACTTTCTTCGTCAAGCAAACCTCAAGAAGACGAAGAAGCGACGTTCTAGTCTATTTGACATGGTAATTAAGCCAACTCCTGTGTCATTAAACAGTATTTATCTCAACTCGGATTCTTACTCTAGACATTTGGACATGTAGGTTAGTTGTCGTAGTTCAAAGCACCCTAGATATCCCGTTCCGACTCCATATTTCAGGACAAGTAAGTCTCAGTACACAACGAGCCATGAGACTAGTCTGCCGGGTCTTGATCCCTCTGAACAAAGCTTCAGGCAAGTAGACATTCATGGAACTGACAATCCTCATCCTCATCGGTTAGCTTCTTGTCATCATCATCATTCCACTGGATTTTCGCAACTACATGAACCTATTGATTCGCTGCCCAGAAAACCAACGCCTTCAAGACCTTTAGCACCTGATTTGGAGCTCACTCTCGCTGGTCCAACATCTTTGGAAGGAAGCAGTAAACCATCCTCAAGCTCCCTTATAATCAGACCTATCAGAGTCTCGTAACTTGGTCGAACCAAGAAAGGTGAAGAGAAACAAGAAGAAAGATCCGTCACGTGCATAAAGGGTGGGTTGGTTCGATCTCTCAAAACTCCATAGAAAATTTCTTAACATCAGATACACTGGTGATGGACTTATCAAATTGGTAGCTTTTTTTGATAACAAATTGTTTAGATCTATCTATGGCAGTCGAAGGTCTCAAGAAAGCAGTTGTGTAACATGGAGGACTGTGTAGTACCTCCTCTTCTTCCTCCTTTAATTACACATGCATGTAATAGAATGAAATCGTTTCTTCATCATCACTACCATCCATCTCCAGGAATGAGTTCTCTTACCAATAAAAAATTGCTTGTGTACTGGAACTGAGAAAAACCAATCCCAGAACGTCAGGAACGATTTCGTTTTACCTTCCTTATCCACTTCATTCACAAGAATCAATCAATTATGCATATACGTAAGAGTAATCTCATATGTACCATCCCTGGTTCACTCAAAACAGCAAAATGTCATGAAAGGATTGAGCTTTTTGCATGAAAAGCATATGATAAAAATTGACGTGGCAGAATAAATACAGGTACAGGCATTTCTGCCCTAGTTTGTCCTGGCTTCAAAGAACGGGACCATCTTGCCACTGCCATTGTCTTCTCTGTGTCGATGCTTCAATGGTTGAAGATCTATGAAAATTTTGAAACTGGGACCATCTCTCTGGTCCTAATTTTCTCGAGAAAACGACTGATCAGCCATAGTTCTTCGTGGAGAACAAGTGATGATCCTGTATATCTATATCTATAAATCCACTTCTATACACACATATTTGGCTTTGCTTAAACTCTAACTCTATTCTTTGCTGCTTAATCCATTTTCTTAAGGAAACAACGAGATTGTGAAGATTGTGCATAGTTAATTACAGCTTGCCGATTACTCAATAGTTAAGTTTTTGCATCTTCAAAGACTTTACTGTTCTTTGTTTACTGGTCTATTTGTGTCATTTCAAAGATGCTATATCATGCCAAAAGTTGCAAGGGAATATAATGAGTGACGAGAAAATTGGCACATCTCCTTTCTTTTCGACATTGTTTTGGAGATAAGGAAGCAGGGGAACTCCTGGATTGACCACGACAATAGCTTCCATCATCACTCACTATTTACCTTCTCCCCACTACAAACTAAGGTATCTAGTTACTATTAGATTGATTTTTATTCTTCCTTTTTTCTCTATTCTTTCTAGATCTTAACTTACAATTGTATTTATTATGTACTTAAATGTATATAACTATATCTTATATAACTAATTGATTCCATAAACATTAAGTTTGGATTCATATGGCTAAATTTGTAGGATGACACCTCTTATAACATGTGTGTTTTGGTTGTCCAAAGAAGAAACAACTATTCGAAAGTAGCATAGGAAAAGAACAAAAGAAGGAACAAATTCAGGGATTCTACAAAATATTGTCTTCTGATACGTACAGCATCCCTTTCAATACTAATATTGTCTGGTAGAATCCATATGATTGGTCACATTTATGATCCCTTTTCAGCTAAAATGACCTTTCAACCAATTTGCATGTCTTATTTGCAAGCTGTTGCTCTCTCATGAGGTGTCAAATAACACGTACAGATATATATCATACCCTTTACATATCCATTTGGATGTTCACATAAATCTTGTGGAGGATACGACTTTGTTTTCTAACCAATCCCTCTTATCTACTACGTTATCTCATTCCATCTGTTTTTTCTTTGTTTCCACTACTAATTTCTTTTATAAGAACCTCAAAAAAAGAAAAACTAGCCGGTAATAACTAAGGAGTACTTCAGGCTTGTTCATAATATTTTATAGGCCTTGAATGAAATAAAAAAGGTTCTCATTTTATCTCATTTTATTCTTTAAAAATGTTAAAAGTGAGTTTTCACAAAGAACAAAATAAAACAAAATATAAGCAATTTAAGAGTGGATCTTAAGTGAGTGCCCTTCCTATTCTTACCCGGGGCGCCTGGACCTGGAGTGTATATATAGAATGTTAAGATTCTGAAAAATAAAATATCACAAGAGGAATTGAGAGCTCGTGATAATAGTTGTTTTATTGATATTCGATTCTTTAGATTATTATACTTTCAGATAACATTGTGTGTGTGTTTTTTTTTTCACAAAGATGAGTTGTACTTTATCGGATTGCTGTATTTGAATATATCACAAAATTTATATTAATCAATACAACCAGCTATAAATATTTAAAAATTTTAAAAAATATTTTCACTTCAATCTCTTTGCAATCATGAATTTGTCATGCAGTACTTTTATTATGTCATGTTTTATTGTTGAAAATTTAAATTCTTAAGAATTTTGTATTATAAATATGGTGTTAACATTAGTTAAAATTTGATATATTTAATATAAATTATACAATAACAACAACATTCGAGTAAGAATTCCGTTAAGATATAGAGTCTGAAGAGGTTTAAACATAGCGTTACTCCTAATTAATTGAGAGGTTGTTTATGATAGATTCACGTAATAGTTGTATAAAAGATAAAATAAAATAAAAATATTTTAAAATGAATATAAAAATAAAGTTAAAAGTAAGTAACTAAATAAACAAACAAGAAAGAAAAAAACTAAGTAAATAAAACAATTGAAAAAGAAAAAAATGAAATAAATAAATTAATTAACTAAGTGTTACAAACAAAAATATTAAGATGAATTAAAAGATACAAAATTCGAAAGAAAAGTTAACCTATAAAAAGAAAAATAGTACTCTACGTAGAGTACTTTTTCATGTATCAAAACTTTATAAAGACCATATTATTTCTTATCACTTTCTATAATTTTTCTCAACTCTTTATTTTTTTTAACAGTCTTTAAATACAATATTTTTGAATATTTTCTTAATATGAATTATAAATTAAAAATAAAAAAATCTTTTAACTTATCTAAAATTATAAAATTAGTACAAACTCAATTATAATATTGACAAACTTTGCCTTCCGACACTCTCTAGATTAAAGCTGTACAGTGAAATTGTTTGATTATATTATTAAGAGAGGCAAACCAAGAACCAGACGAGTAGTACATCTTTTTTTCATTGAGTGAGTGGTCTTATCGACAATCTCTTTCCTAATTTCTCGGAGGCAGTGATTACGTATTCTTACTCATCATAGCCTATCATCTCTGTAGCTTGTACCCGCGTTGATGAGACATCACCAAAAGCACATACAATACAATGCAAGTGAAGAAGCTAGAAGAAGATGAATCTCTTTATCTCATTTACAGACAAACTAAAAGCTGGGAAAATCAGTCAGCTTGAGACAATGATGCAACAAAATAAACCAATGACAGGCGATGACTACAATAACAAGTGACTTCTATTAGAGCTTTTTTTTTTTATTTAAATAAAAAAAAATAGAACACAAATTACAAAGCGAGTAACGGGAATCGAATCCCAGACATATCCTCAAGAAGAAGAGGAAGGCACTCAGAGGAACAACCAAAAGAAAAGAGCACAAGTATACATCACTGAGCAAAGTTGTTGCTTCTCTCTAAATCATGTCTTTTAACTGAAAGAGAAGAACTTGCTTTCAGGTTTCTCCAACCTAAAATTGATCAAATTAAGTCCGGAACCTTCGGTATATGTATCACTTTCTCCTCCGTGTGCAAGTGATTTTTGTATTGAACATATATACTATACATATCTCAAATCAATGGAGTTTAATCTACCCAAGACAACTAGCTTACAATAGCCTGCAGAAAAAAAAACCCAACTTTCTCCGCAAGCGTTACCGATATAGTTAAGCGACTTTTTATTTTTATACAAATAAATTCCCCGTTCTAAAGATGCCAACTCAAAAGAGTTGAGTGGCATGGAGAGTTTTACAACTATTGATACCATCAATATGTGAGATGGGATTAGTAGTCATTAATGGCCTTTTTCTGCAAATTGTCCATAACTTTGTCCACAAGACTAATAGGTCAAAAATATTCTGTTCGATTCGTTGCATTTTAAAAATAAACTATCTTTCACAAACTGCAAACAAGGAGTAAGATTAGAAAAACTCAACAGTTATCAGTACACATTGTCAAAAATTTTACATGCCTATCGCCTACGTAAAGCCATAAAACGAATAATTAAGTGAATAATCCAAGTCCAATAAATTTGCTATATATTGAAAATGAGTTATACGTCAAAGAAAATTGTGTTCTGATTGTGCGGTATGGACATTATATTACAGGAAGAAGGCTATCTTGGAAAGTGGGGAAACGATCCGAACCTTCAAAGTTAGATGAACATTGGCGAATGGATTAGATTTTCTGAGCTTTTGATTTCAATCTCCGAGGTGTGCAATCTTTTACTTGACTGTGTTAAGAGGTTCAAGACCAAAGCAGAAAACAGCTTACCGCGTCAAAATTATTTCACTCAGTCGATCTCTTGTCCAGTCTTGAGCGCCTGTCATCCCTAGTATTGTAATAAGGCAATCAGGTGAAATGCTGTAAACTGCAAGTTTCGGATACATGAAATCATTTAATATCATGAATCATGAGGGCCTTGGACCACCAAAGTTATACGCTTAGCACTCTCTGTCCGAAAGCTATCTCCTTTAAATCCAATCTGGAAGTAGAAATCACAAGCAAACACCTCAACAAACTTGCTCTGATCGGAATCAAGCAAAACATGTTCAACAAAGCACCATTTCCTACTGAGAAGCTAGGTAAGTGTATACATTATCCAAGGCATTACCTCACTAGAACTATCAGGGGAAAACCATCTCAAAAGCACCCCAAGATGCACAACCGCAGGAATCAATTTGAAAAGCAATGGTGTAGTTACCTGTACCGGGACTTTGTGAGCATAGTTCAATAACTAGAAATGCTATACATACAAAAAATTTATGTCCTCTGGGAGCATGCCAAAGAGACTTAAGGGAATTTTCTAAATTCATCTAGAAGGAGAATTTGTAAGAAAGAAAAGAAATATTTTGCAACAGTCATTACAGGAAAGATTGTATATTTCTTTCTACCATACTTTTGGATCTTGTTTTGTTATTCTAATATTCTAATGTATAAATCCTAAGGTTTAAACTTAATCAATTTTTTTAATAACCCATGAAAAAGTTGCATGAAACTAAGCCTAGTCCAAGCCTAGTCCAAGTCTATCTTCTCACAAACCTCCTCAAGAACATAAACAAGAACCCAAGAATTCCTAACATCGAGTGCTCCTAAAACTATAAATACCACATTGTCTAGAAACATGTAAGAAGATGCTTGAGAACATACCAGACTTAAAGCTGTTGTGCCAAGTAGAAGTAGATACAGTTTACCCTGTAACAGGCGCAGAACTTTCAGTACATTGTAGATTAAAGACAGTGTAGGGTGCACCCAACTGTGTATTGTGAGAGTAAGAAAAAGAGAAGTTCTAAGATCTTTCTTTTAGTGTTCAATTCTAACATTTCTCGCCCTCTCTATTTTTCAAGCTCTAAAGAGAAGGATTTTTTTCTAGTGAATGCATAGAATGCGTTCCATTAGATTGAGTATATGATTGTAGAACCAAGATAAACCAAAGATGACCATTTAACTCTTGCTTATACATCCTCCCTTCACACCATAATTCTGTTCACAGATCTACCATATTCTTTTAAGAAAATGGTAATTCAGAAAAGAAAGATAACCACATATTTTGAATGGAAAATTAAGTACCAACCTCAACTAGATGAAGATTAGAGGCACGGCTTAGTAGAACAAAAGCAAACTCCCCTATTTGTGCCAGAGACATTCCAACCTACACATTAAAATAAAGTAAGGATCTTCTACAGGTGGAAAACTTAAAACAGTCCAGACAAAAATGTGCTAGCATTTCTGCAAATTCTTACGAGAGGGGAAGTTTTATTGCCATATCCAAATCCCTTTACAACAGCAGCAACCAAAATAGTTTTTATACAGATAACCAACAATACAGCTGCCACTAAAATGTCCAAATGATTTCAAAGGAAGTGAACACGTATTAACATCCCGATGCTGGATAGAAATAGAGCAGCAAAGAAATTACGGATAGGTTCAACCTGCAAATTAAACAATTATAGTTAGAGCAGAAGACTGGAAACTTCCCCTTGAAATGGCAGAATTAGAAGAAAATAAAATGAAGGGTAAAGAGAACAGCACAGGATTTATAAGAAAGGGTAGTTCATAGGCAATTGACTCTGTCATGTCACAAGAACTTCCATAACTACGATGATAGATGTATCAATATGCACTTTCAAATCAGAACAAACAAAAGCATTACTTGTTCAAGTGTATGCTGAGCAAGATCAGTTGTTGATATCATCACTCCCGCAGCAAAAGATCCCAGTTCAAGGCTAAGGCCCAGCTTATCACTACACTGAAACATGAAAGCAATTTATAATATAGCGTCTACACTTCCAGGAAAAGCAAGTGATTGGTTGGTGGGGTAAGATTCATCTTGTATCCGATTTGGATTTCTTGTTTTTAACAAACTAAATTCAAATTAGTCATCATGGCTGAAAAAGTTCAACTCTTGGATACATGCTGAGTAGCATAATAAATGCATCACATAAACAAAAGACAAATTCTGAAACAAGGCTTACCCAAGCAACAAGCAAGCAGAATGCCACTGATGCCAACTGATAGAGCTCATTAGTCTGCATAAGTGTAACTCTTAATTAGAAGTTTACCATCATAAAGCATAAAGATGAAGCGAATAGACTAGTTTTACCGGTGAAGATAACTTTATCATAAGTTTCAAAAACCATGGTACACAAGTACGAGACAACATGGTCAGAATGGCCAAAAAGGCAACCAACAGCACCATCCTGCAAAAACATGGATATTGTCTGTGAGTATGAAAAAAAGAATCTCATAATCATGTTGGTTAATTATTTTGAGATCTCACACCACAAACAGAATGAATATGACACTTAGTGAAGTAACTTAACATGGCAATGCCATGAATCATGACATATGAATATGTGAATCCCTGAAAAGGCACTCAATAATTGTGTAACCTTTAAGAATCCAGTAAAGACAGTTCATACTGCCAGCATCAAATCAAGGTTTATGTTTCACATTATTCCAACTATGAGTACGTTATGTTGAACCTTGATGAGAATACCCGTGTTCAATGGAGAAAAATGATCTATGTATTGGACCCTAACTAGACTAGACTGAGAATAACACTTAGTTTAGATGAGTTGAAGCAAATATCCAGTAAGCAATATATACACCACTGGTAAAGTAAAGCAAGATAAAAAGAAAACAGAAAGACAGAGAAGATGAAATCTGACATTTAGACAGGTACTTTAGAACTACTAATATCAATTGCATAAATGGGTTGAGTTTTTTGTCTCATCTATGGAGTATACAAGTATTACTTAAATGAACTTTAAATCGAACTCAAAGGAGAATAGTCTTCAGATTCTTACGATTTCGTCATGGACATTACTCCCTGAAGAATTCCTGAAGTGCCACCAAGAATGGGAAGCAAAGCAAACAGCAGACCCACTGCACAATCCTGACAGGGTATAAAAGCTCAAAATTTAAATAAAAGATCGATGCAATAGTTATCCTTAACAGAAGAATCTGGCCTGGAAAATAATCTCAGATTTTATTGATTGCTCAAGTATCGGCATGAAATACCTGCAAGATAAGGGTACCAATCGTGACCTGACCATGAAGGGCATTTATGCTATTCCTTTCCATCAAAAATTTCAAAACCTGTGGCAAATCAGATAAAACATGGTCTAGTTACAGTACCAAAGTGTTGGGACTCCAATCCAGATGAAAAAAGTACATGACTCTAATTTAGAAGAACAAAATCACGTCAGCTGCGATAAGTCAGGAGCAACTTGTTTAACACAATGGTAGTTAAATGTTATGACATAAGCATTCAAAAATTTATACCAAAATTAAGGAATATTGAAAAGTTAATTAAGAATTTTGATTCATGAGATTGTTGTTAGGAATAATCAGCAAACTCTCTTAAAGGAACAGTCATTGTCATCACATGACAAAGGAACTGTAATCAAGCACCTAAGAAAGAAAT
>JAOTAY010000008.1:2700036-2733162 GCA_025629805.1 Erythroxylum baracoense | reverse complement strand
TGTGTGTTTTGTAGTAATTTGTATATTTATGATGTGTATATTTGGAAAAAGAATTTTTAATGTTTTGAAAAGAATTGGATCTTCAATTCACATACTAAATCGGACCGTTTGAGATGTAAATTAAATTTATAAAGAAAATGAAATTTCACTACGTGATTGAATTCAACTAATTTCTTTTTTAGCATATAAAATTAATAAATTGAATTCAATTATATAAAATTAATAAATTGAATTCAATTGATTGGATTTCAAAAAAGGAATAGTTGGTGGGGTTACTTTTTATAGTACATTTCATATGCAAATCAACATAAGCGAATCAAAAAAAAAAAAAAGGTTCAAACTTTAAAGGAGAGGTTTATTGACTTTTAGATGTTTATAAATTCAAAAGTTTTATGTTCAAATTACAATTTAAATCTGCCTTTCAATTTCTTAATTTAAAACTAGTTTTGAAAGTAAAATTTATTATCTAATTTAATTTATAATTAATTATAAAATAATTCTAAATTTTAAATACTAACCGAACTTTAAAAATTAACATTAAAATACTTGTAACTTTCAAATTTTAACAAGATAATTTTACCTTAAATTCTTTATTAATAAAGATGATATTACAATTCACATTAAATTAATATTATTATCATTTGACTACGTCATATATGAAATTTATTATTAAATAAAATAAAAATATTATGAAATAAACTATATGAAGGAGTATATAATTCTTTTAAGATTTTTATTTTTTTAATTTATTAAATAATTAAAACCATATATAATACAAATGATAATCATGTGATAAAAATACTAATATGATATAACCCACCACGTAATCCAAATGAACATATAACTTAACGATAGGTCATTTAAAAAAAATAAAAAATAAGGATATTTTGGTGTTATTTTTTAAATTTTAAAATAATATTTTAAAATTAAATAAAGTTTAAAACTTTTTGTACAGTAGTTTCTTGTTTCTGACATAGATTGTGGGGTACAATTTTGGTGTGATATTGGACTGCAAATATTTTAAAGCCATAATAAAACATAATAAGAACAACGCTGTAATAAGATTTGATCCCGCTTTAAAGGGTTAAGGTAACATTAACCTCGGAAACCTTCGTTCGTTTCCAGTTTTCTTCCTCGAAGTAACATAACCTCGTAACTATAGAAAGTTACACAAACACAATTTACCACATCTCTATTCCCAAAGAGCATATTCACACGCACACACAGTTTCAGTTAGGTCTGTACTTAAAAAGCACTCCTTATCTTTGCCAATCATTCAGTCTTTGTAGGCGTCTTTACTCTCTCTGCAACTTATCCATGGGGGTGTCCAACAACATAACAGCAGTTCTAAACTTCGTAGCCTTCCTCTGCTCAGTCCCCATAATCGCCACCGGGATTTGGCTGGCATCCAAACCCGACAATGAGTGCATCCAGTACTTCCGGTGGCCGATTGTCATCGTCGGAATCCTCATCCTCTTGGTCTCACTCTCGGGCTTCCTCGGAGCCTACTGGTATAAAGAAACGCTCTTGGCATTCTATCTTTGTTGCATGGCCATTCTCATCGTGCTTCTCTTAATTCTGCTGGTTTTCGCGTTCGTTGTGACGAGGTCCGATGGTGGGTATGATGTGGGCGGGAGAGGTTACCGAGATTACAGGCTTGAGGGGTTCTCTTCTTGGTTGAGAGATCATACAGTGAATTCCAAGAATTGGGTAAAGATCAGAGCTTGTCTCACTGATAGTGACGTTTGTGCCAAGTTGAATCAGAACTACTTCACCGCCGACCAGTTCTTCTCCGCTCATATCTCTCCTCTCCAGGCAAGTTAATGGTTCTCTTTCTGTTAAATGTCTACTGTCATGATTCACGCCTAGTTGATTACTATAGACAGTTGCTTCCCTTTCCACTTTTCTTTCTAACAACTCATAATTTTTCGATCCCATAGCAACCTTCGTGCAAGTTGTCTTTTGTTGTTGGTGGGTTGTTTCTTTAATTCTTCCAGTCATTTGAAAGACAACCATTAATTAAGTGGTCTTCATGAGATTCTCTTTTTGGTGCATTTAACATCAACTTTCGATGGGAACGATCATATGTTGCAGTCAGGATGCTGCAAGCCTCCAACTGTATGCGGGTACACTTACATGAACCCAACAGTATGGACAAACCCAGCGAACCCAACTGCAGATCCTGACTGTTACTCGTGGAGCAATGACCAGAACCAGCTGTGCTATAACTGCAATTCATGCAAGGCTGGTTTGCTTGGAAACCTGAGAAAAGAATGGAGGAAAGCCAATATAATTCTGATAGTGGCAGTGGTGGTCCTCATATGGGTCTATCTTATAGCTTGTAGTGCCCTGAGGAACGCCCAAACCGAAGATCTCTTTCGTCGTTACAAGCGCGGATGGGTTTGATTCTGTCGCTCATTACATACTCATTTCCCAAATTTCTTTGTTCTCATTTTCAGTTGCCAATGCAGTTTCTGTACATTCCTTTTGAACTTTCCTTATGTAGCACTTACCCAAGTTAACTCTTGTGTTGTAGCTTTGTGATCACTGTGTATTCTTTTTAAAATAACTACCTGTGGCAACCTAAACTTATGATGTTTGTTGAAGCTAGCAAAGACAGTACCTTTCTTGCTCTCCAGGATTAAGACTAGACAGTTTATCCTGAACTGAGCTTATGTTCCTGGTGTTAAATGTTCTTCTATACATAGATCTTTGTAGCTAATATAAACGGAAATAGTCAACAACATCTGAAGAAGCATGACCGTTAGCTCCGGGTCCTTATCCTGCACATCACTTTTCCTCTCAAGCAGTAGCCTTTCTCGAGTATACGATGTACATCGGATCTGAACGACCTGGGTTTGGAGATATATCTACAGCCTGCAAAACAAGAAACGTACTTCAACTTCCAAGAAAAACTTAGTTGATAAGTTGGTATCAAACCGCGAATAATAAGAATTATTATGAAAGTTGGTGCTAAAATAATATCACAAATGAAAAAAAAAAAGAATTTAGAACTTTTATGATTTATTATCCTAATTAGCTACGGATGGATTGAGTACTTTTTTGTTCAAGAAGATGTCAGTGAAAAAAAAAAGGTTCCCAGTTACCTGAGGAGCTTCAAATCCTCCGGCATAATGGAAGTATGATCCAACAATCAAGGCATGGTCAGCATCACCAGTCGATGTCCATATAGAGATTGCTTTTGTCCAAAAGCAACGATTGGAAAAGCTAGTGTACAAAGGCAATTAGTGAAATTAAGATTGGATTGAATGCAGAAACACGATTCTTCGATGTAAATGCACAAAAGCATTACCTCATAATAGCCAATCCACCAGGCTTAAGTATCCGACTCATTTCCTTGAAAATATCTAGCGGTTTTGTAAGATAATCAACACTGACCTGTGAAAAATTTTGCCAGATTCTAGCTCAAGTTCATGCTTGATCATAAGCAAAAAATGGCAATTTCTATAGTATTACATGCAAGTTGGAGCAAATCACATTAAAAGCTAGGAGTGGTACATACCACATTGGTTATGACATCGAAGGAGTCATCTTCAAATGGAAGTCTAGGATTCACGTTTAAGTCTTGCACGGCGTATTCTGTCAAAACCTGTACCGTCACGAACAAGCTTGAATGTAAGAAACTCAAAGCATGTCTGAATGAAAGAGAATAATACTATGTAACAGAGTAGAATACTACAGGGTTTCGCTTGAGCTCTTCTTCGTTCATTCCTAGTCCAACTATACGATCTTGTTTGTATCCTTTCGGAAAATGGCTGACCTAAAAACACCAAACAGGAATAGTGTTCCTGTTCTGTTAAATACTATCATTTGATTCAACAAACCAGGAAGAGCTAAACATCTTACGTACCCAACTGCTACACATGTCCAGGATGCTTACTCCTGGAGTGTTGCTGGGAGGAAAAACCTCGGAGTAATATTTGGTCAGAGCAGCAATGGCTGGATCATCGATGTGTGTCACAAACCTTGGACTTTCATAGAACAAGGAATCTGGGGACCTAAAAGGTATGATCTTTAGGGTTTTAGATCTACAAGATCTGAACAGAGTTTCTCAAGCTGATCATCAATAGAAAATTCTCCCATCTTAGCTTTACTGTCATTTTTTCTTTAGGAATGAACAATCAATCACATCTAATGGCTGGTTAATTCAAGGAAAACTTGCAAACGAAAATGGAAATCATAATGAAAGCAAATGAATAACAGTTGGAAGATCAAACAGGGAGCACATTGCAACCAATAGAAACTAGCAAGAGTCTTTACTCATCAAAACGTTGGAAATCCTCTTCCTTGAAGGGAAATTGCTCTGGCCACTCAACATTCTTCAATACCTATGAGGAGGGAAGATTGAAAGATAACTAAAAACGGAAGAAAATAAGTTCTTTTTTTATTTTTTCCACACTCGTAATAATTGACAGCAAAACTATCGCCAAGAATCAAAAATTCTAAAACCCAACTAAGAAAATCTGCTCCAATTGGAAATCCGAAGTCATCGAAGGCAGATCATCATTCCCAAGCCATTAAGATCGGAACTTTACCTCTTCAACGGAGCTCTTTTGCCTTGCGGAAGCAATGAAGGATTTGCCAGCAAACCCACCAGACATATTCATGAACTGTGCCCAAACTGAAGCACCTAGAGCAATTACCAGCCTACGAGGTGCTTTAAGTTCGCAGTTTCGCTTCCCATGTGCATTCGTGGAAAAAGTAGAGACAGAATTAACACAACATACAGGGATAATTGTTGTTAGACGAGATGAGCGAGAATAAGTTCCAATGCTTCCTAAGACAGACAGTTTTTGTGGGAAAGCCAGTCCGAGAAAATTGGCCATATCTTATATGCTTTATTTGGACTCTCTCAGCTATGTGTACATTACAATCAGGTTTTGCCAATTGTTCAGGATAGCACAAGAACGTGTGTCCCTTGCTACCACATGATGATTCCATGACCATGGTTTATCTATCCCCTGCTAAGCTTCAAGGAAACTCTGGTTGCTTCGAGGGGCTCGTGCATTTATGGGTATGGTCTAATGGTAGAACTAACATATAAATGATTCCTCTAAAAATTGTAAGAACTGCAAAATTGGACATACACAGTTCGATCAACTTGAAACGCCAATTTTGTTTTGACTTGATTATAAAAGCTGAAACTTGAAAGCTTTACTCTTTCGATCGATTATTACCAAAAAAAAATAAGAGAAATTTGGTTAGCGTTGTCATCTGAAATTCAAATCTACCAAATCCCAATCAAAATAAACTAGATCCCTTAACTTTTGGCCGGAACGAACTTGTTTTGCCATCTGTAACTGGATGACTCTTGCCCTTGGTATGCAGAAGATTACCATATAACCATTTCCACATAATCAACAAGGCATAATTTCATGCATATATGTGCGGAAAAGCATGGCAATTACAGGTAATATGGACTAAAGGTACATTCTTGTTTTCTAGAAATGATCAAAGGTTTGACACTTATACATGAAATGAATATCTTAAATGGTTACTATGGTTTTGGCTCATAGGTTGGAGGGACCTGTCCTCTATCAACCTTCCAAGGGCCACCATAGAATTTCGGTCGCATAAGAGGCACCGCTTCACCAGGGTGATCTTCCCAGAACTTCTCCTGCTCAACACCAAAGGCAAAGAATCTTCAATTAGACTCAAGAAACTCCATTTCTGAAAACACACAGAAGGAATACTTTGAATGACCTTAAAATCACTAAACTTTCAAAGAATCATGCTTTCGAAAACTTTCCATAAGGTAAGCAACCATAACCTCATCTCGCGAGAAGGCAAAATCAAACATTAGAAATAACATCTCCTAAGTCATAGAGATGTCAGAAGGTGAATGGTTAACCCAAAACACAAAATCCAACAAGAACTACACACAAGCCACTTACAAGAACAGAAGAAATTGCCATGAAGATACAGAATCAATATGTCTAAGAACAAGCACAGATCATGCTACTGTTCTTCTTCAGAGTAGAGCAAGGCACTAATAACTTGAGATCATAATAACCGAGTTATTGTCAATTTAACTTTCAAGGTTACGTTAAAGTTTCACAAACTTAATCGAATATGCTTGCAGCTCTTCTGCATCATGTGATAAAGTTCTGTTTAACAGCCCATCAATCTGAATGGCGAGGGCATAAGACTTGATAATTTTATCAAACACGTCAAGTGAACTAGTTATCAATCATCCGTGGCTGCACCATCTCTGCAGCCTTATCCCCATTTCATTAACGACCCCAACATCTCCCAGGTATTACAACAATTATTCATAGCCAACAAAAAAAAGACAGAAAACCCATGTCGAAAAAGCTCACAGATTGAAGGATTAGTTTCATAAGGACATGTAAAGGTGCTACCTTTACTCTATCTCACCCAAACCCGACAGTAAGATCCCTCAAACCCAATGTTTCAGCAAAACCATCTGAGAATCAAAACCATGACTATTCTTAATAGGGAAGACCCAGTTAGAAAGTCTACTTGGGCAACACAGAAAACCAAAAGGAAAAGCTGGGGAAAAGATAAGAGCGAATGTACACCTTGTAAAGTTGCTCGGTGATGGCGGCTGCAACAACGCCAGTGTAAAAAGCTCCTATATAGACAGTGACGAGAGGAGTGAAGGATCTGGGTCTCCTATACGGCTGAATCATATCCCATAGAAACGTTTTCTCCCATCTGCTATGCACGTAATCTGCATATTTCGTCCATAGATAACTTGATATCCTTGCCGGCTCTCTCGGTGCCATCTTTGTTCTCTCCTAACTTCATTTCAACGCTTCCTTTCCTTTTTGTTACATCATTTTAAGAGCTCAACCTCCACGGAAATTAGCCAAAATTAATTAGATTTTATTAAATTAAATACAGTATTCACTAGTGACTTGTAATTATATGTAACACATAAACACATTTTCTCTTTGTCGTTCAAAATAGTATCTTACTGTCCATCCCGTTAAATTTGATAGTAAAACATGCTTAATTCTAATTTTAAGCCGCTTCCCGGAAAATGCTACGTAGGTTGATAACTCTCCGACGACTATTGCAAAACAAGAAATCTTGTACACTGATATACATTGACTATCAAAAAGTAAAAATATGTTGTGATAAATGTGTCAAATTATTTTAATAAAAATATTTGATAAAATTAATATAATTATCTCGATCATATTGATGATATTTATTAATATAATCCAGTAGTATTTACTTCAACCAGTGTAAACAAAGTTCTAACATGCTACACTTACTCTAATCGGTGTTTGAAGTTACAAAGATTGGACAGAGATCAATCATAAAGAATGAGAGTACTCGGATAGACAATTACTGCCTGTTTAATCAAAAGAACAACTAAGCAAATATACAGAATAAGAGCATATCACTATAGGTATACTGAACAGAACAAGGCTTTAGATTAATAATCCTATGCTTGTGTTGTCCCAGATGAATTGTCCTTGGAAGCAATGATGGATTCCAGAGTAAGTTCTCCAACTACCTTGGGCGGTCCGATGCTGCATCGTGCTGAGTTGTGCCTTTCAATAGCATCTTTTAGCTTCTGAAACTGCAGATGGTTTGAGGAAATCCAAAAGCAACAGAATCAGTAGCAGTATTAAGGATAAAATGCTAAAACACACAAAATCTCAAGGCATTGAGAGTTATTCGGCCAGATTCATCAAGTGTTTCCTTTACCTAAATGGATCAAAATCTTATGTTGTTACAGATTCCATTGTCGATTTTCCCCATTAAAAATAGGCTTATGAGGTTTCTGTTTAATGATGAGACTAAGAGTGCAAGCTTTGGATGATGAAGTCGATTTACATCGAACCAGGCAAATCGCATCACTAAATTCTACAGTAGTATCATTTTGTTTGCTTCTCAAGATGATTCAAAAGAAAACAACACCAGAACAGGTTAACTTTATACTAAACATGCTTGTATACTTGCGTTCTATGGGAAAAGAACTCTAGTTGAGAACTGCATACATGTTTTAGGACTCAACACTGAGCAAAAATGGAACTGGAAGATACAGACCTTAGCAAGTGAGCAGGAGAAGGACTCCAGTTGTCCATCAGCTCCACGGTAGAAGTGGAAGAAAGGAAGCACTTTAACGTTCAAACTTTTGCACATAGATTTATTCTCATCAAAATTGACTTTCAAGAATAAAATTTCTGGATGCTCTTCAGCAGTCCTGCAGAGCTGAGAGATGAGTTCACCGATAAAACAGGTCAACATCATGATTACCGGAAATAGCATAATATTTAAGCGGTCATATCCCTGGATTTTTGGTCTAACACATTTCCCAGCAATATTCAATCAATGATACTCCTTCATCACTCTCTCTTGAACTATGGAGCTTCAAAGAAATTTATCTGAAGAGAATTTTGCCACTAATCTACCAAGAATACTGAAGAAAGAAAAAATTTAGCACCTTGGACTAAAATTTTTCACCCGTGTTGTACTTGAGGGAAGGATCCAGGCATATATTATAATTTCAACTCATTTGGCCATAAGGTTTGACTATCGTTTATCTTTCATGCCGGTACCACCATAGCTATCACCAAATCCACTCACTTTCTATAAGGTACGTCCATGGCTCAGACTGCTTTAACCAACGTTTTCCAATTTATAAATGCACATCCAGTCTATATGATGGCACCAGAAACATTTAGCCTCACCACTTAGCCAA
This sequence comes from Erythroxylum baracoense, assembly GCA_025629805.1. NCBI lineage: Eukaryota > Viridiplantae > Streptophyta > Magnoliopsida > Malpighiales > Erythroxylaceae > Erythroxylum > Erythroxylum baracoense. The sequence continues at coordinate 2,724,461 of JAOTAY010000008.1, read as the reverse complement.
CTAGACTACATAAATTCCTGACCTAAAGCTACAAGCACCTTGGTGCCCTGCTACCATATCCGTTATCAATGAATGCTAAACGCTAAGATGTTCTTAGGACATTCATTACATGCATAAGGTTTAACATGTTTTTAATCCTTAATACTGGAAATTTCATAGCAAAATGAAGAATAGAAGATAGCTAATGCCAAACTAACTGTAATAAGTAAGTAATCACGACCACATAGATGGCCTTGTTGAATTCTTCAAAATCCAAGAACTTCCAATGCATATTGATCCACTTCAGATGAAAACAACTGCAGGGACAATAAACTATGCCGCTAGGAGACTGATCCTTTTCTGTATCATGAAACTTGCATAAATTGCCCAAAACAAGCTTGACTAGAAGATGAACATATGAATTTACAGTGTTAATTGATGCTTGATGCCATTGCAGACAAAGAGCAACTTAAATGAAGCAAACTTACCTTGGGATACAATGCTCGACAAGAAGCACACCAGGTTCCATAGAAATCGACAATCACTAATCTATCTCCAGCTTGACTTAAGGCACTCAAAAATTCTTGGGTGGAATGGATGTCAATCATGTTTGGTGTACTTTTCTCCCACCATTTTGGCTGTTCTGTTTCAGCAACAGTTGCATGTAACTGTAACAGAGCATTGAAGATGGTTAGCTTGTTCCATTTATAAATGAATCAAAAAGAAATTTCTTGATCAAAGATGAAGAATAGAAAAAAAGCTACTTTTAATTGGCATCTCACATATTGCAAAAAATTTTCTGACAAATAACACAAAAGCAGTATGTTGCTTATTGCGTGATTCTCTTGACAAGTATTTTAGATTAACTAACAAACTCTCTCCAAGCAAATACTTTATAGGACATAGCAAACTAAATATAATATTCTATCCAGAAAATGAAACTTATAGGCAATCAAAAATTCCGAAATCATCACCTAAAGAATTAAGGAAACAAACTAGATATCACAAAGATGCAATCAACTAGCAAAAGTCACAACCCAAAACAATGCAGACATTTCACAAGCAATTGAAAGGCAAAAGGCATTTCCGTTGATGCATTATAATCATCAAGAAGAATAACCTAAAAATAAAGAGAAAAAGAAAATTGATTTTAGGGAGCATATGTAAAGAAGAAGCCTTGAAAGCAAAGAAAGCCAAGGAATTATGCAGTTGCATCACCAGATATGATTTTCGGGTTCATATTCAACTTATAACATAGATTTTACCATATACATGCAAAAAAGTTTTAAATGATTGCCAATGTTCTGACACATTCAATAAAGTACATTATTTCTTAAACAAATGATCATTCTAGTTCAAGGAAAAACACAGTACAGCTTGATTTGAATTGCAACACAGTTCAATGCATCTGCCCTAACGAATTCAAGCCAGCATATTATCAGCTTTTATACTTGCATTCAACTTAATGTTTGCGGATATCAGATACTCTCAACCCCCTTCACTGTATCCTCATAATCGTCTTCCTTTAACCAAATTCTCAACACTTAAAGCTTTTTATTCCCAATGAAAACTCTTGTTTCTCTCGACTAAACTTTATAGCTAAAAACATTAAACAACTCTAAAATTAACTGCTGGAAATTTTCTGAAAGCTGACAATGGTAGACTCCTAAGGCGTTAGCCTCTTGAGCTTCCATGGATGCCTTTCAAGTTTCAAGTATGTAAAGCCACAATTCTCCAATACAGCAAATGACCAAAAGCAAACACAACGTTATAACACTAGAAGCAAATAAAAATAAACTTCTAAATTTGCAGTATAACAAAAGATTTAGGGTAATAAACAATTACATATGATGTTTACCAAGATATTTGTGGAACAGAGAACCAAATCGCTGCAAGTAAGTTAAAATAAACAGAATCACTTTGTAGTGGCTAAGCAGAAATGATATCTCTCTTTAACAAATGTCGAACTTTCAAGCAAAAAATTAGATAACATCAGTTTGATACTGTCTCACAAAATAGAAAATTCTAATAAACTACATTATGTACAATTTGCTCCTAGTACACAATTAGAAAAGACTTTGGGGGTGCTTAGTTAGTTGGTATGATAAGCAAGGAATGGATAAGGAATGAGAAAAATTGTTGATAATATATTATGATTAGATAACAGTATTTTTATATCCCTTTTGAGGCAATATTCCACACTCTCAATGTAGCAAGGAATGAAAGTTATATTTATTTCCTTTCCTCGCTATATTCATTATAATTCTTATTACCATTCACCGAGTGAACAAGCGCTCCCTTGCAAACCAAACCAAAGCTTACTATATCAGCTAAAACTGCTGGGAGAAACGTTACTTGTTGCGAAGAACCAATTAATCAGACAATGTTAGCCAAAGGGTCCTCGAAATTCTTACCAAAAAGAAAAGGGCCCTCGAAATTTCAATTAATTTTCAAAGAAACAAACCGGAAAAGAAAAGAAAAAGGAACTGATAGGCAAAGTTGGTACCTTGAAAGAGAGAGATTGCTTCCTGGGACTGGAAGGCAACCGCGAAACACCTCTAGCTGATGAACAAAGAACAGGATAAATCTTCCCATAGAAACCACTAGAAGCGGGTGGACTTGGAAAAGCCGGTACATGAGGATTCGAGTTGGAAGTAACCGCAGTGATCAGAGAAGACGAGAAGCGAGACCAGTGAAAGGATGGGAATCGAACAACGTCTGCCATCTATAGAATTTACTAAAATTCAACACCCACAATGAAAGAGATATAAAGATTGAAACTTTTTCGTGGGAATTGGGTTGATAGTTGAAATTAAGAACCAAAACAGACTGAATACTACATGAGGTCAAAAGGGGGCCAAATTAAGAGGGTTTAAGTTGTAAGTTACTGTAGAAGCAGAGAGACGTCCTCTTCGCTTCTCCCAAGTTCGTATTTTTGAGAGAAGGCAATCGTACGAACTGGAGATGTCCAAAATTACACAATCACATCTGTATCTACTGCGACAAACAGTATTGTTTGTGATTGGTAACTGGACGGTAGTACTTTGCTTCAAGCAGATGACCCGTTATCCAACCTTGTTTTATGTCCTCTTTGGGCTTAAGAACCTTTTGTTATGGCTGAATCGGCGGTTTCAAGTTCATACAACTTTATCCTTTCTAATGATTTTTTGTATTTTAAGATTTAGTTCAAGATCACATTAAGAGAGTAAATTATGGGCTTAGGGTAGGATTTTATGAAGGTTAGTGTATTAACTACTAAACATTCTTGAGGATGTCAATGGAAAATGATTGAATTCTTTATTTTTATGATAAACATAATATTTTTAATAAATTTAACCTAAAAAATCTAATTAAAAAAAAGTCAAGTAGTTAATAGGGACTTTTAATGATTAGGAATTTACTAATTTAAAAATTAGTAAATAAGGTGTTATATAAAAAATGAATTAATTAATTTTTTATATAAATAGATTAAGTTACAGGAGTAACTTTGATTTTTAATTTTTCAAATTTACGTATCAAATTTTTTTATTTATTCTAATATCAAACTTTTAAATATGAATTTGACTCAAAAATATCAACTTTAATTTTGGCTCGAACAAAGTGATTTTAGGTTGAATTCTATATTTTTTTTGGCATAAGATTGCATGTTAAATGCAAATCTTTTTAGAACAACGAGAGAGTATTTAATTGGATACTGTTACAATAGTTTTCTTTCAAGCACGAACTTATCACACAAGATATGTCAACCTCTTTGCAATGCAATTTCACTTAGCTTCGTCAAAGTAAAATTTAGCGTTGTCCCATGGTCCTCGATCAACCTACTTTTTAAGTCACCTTAAAATTCTCGTATATTTCTTTTATACATGTGATCTAATTAATCTTTTACTCGATATCCATCTCAAGCTTTCTTTTGATCTCATATCCGAATCTTACGTCTGGCCAAAGATTTCGGCTAATGTGCACTAACGCATGCAAACACTTCACGATACTCCTTCTTCTCCACGCCTCTTCGCAAAGCTTTGCCTTATTCTGTTGTTCCAAATGTCGAACACCGGTTAAGTTTCGTCAACGGTCGTACAATTCCACTTTCTCAAACTTAGAGTTCTATCTGTTACCTTGTAGTTTCAGTTACAAATGCTATTCCATTTTTATTATGCTTGCGTTACAAGCAAAAAGCACATCTTTCCATTCAAGATTCTCGAAAAGAAACTTTACAGGTTCCAATTGATGATCCATTTCAAGATATTTCTTCACCAAGAATCATAAAAAAGAATCAAGATAATACAGAAAATTTAGTTCTCAAGAACTATATCAAAGAAATGGGGAATACAAGGCAGAATCAGCCATAGCTTAGTTGCTGTTGAAGGATGAACCATATAATGTACTTTCTCCAACGGTGACAATCCAGACAACCTTAAATTACTTCGAAGAAAAGCAACTTAGCCAACTATAACATCTACATCTAGTTTCGTTTATTATCTCCGATTTTCTTATCAACAGCATGTGCTTTGAAGGAAAGCAAACTGAAGAGAAGAGTAGAGACTGGTAATAATTGTAACAGAAGTAAACTTTTTTAGGACATTCCAACAAACATCGATGTAGACAACATAAATGAAGAGTCTTTCCCTACTCGGTGGTAAAACAATGTGGAAAACAAAAAGGAAAGGTGTTAAAAACATGAAACAAGGACAATCGTAATTGTATAAGTAGCGGTAGCAATTTTTTCGGGAAGAAAGTTTAAGCTCTATTACTTCTATACCTGAGATATTTAGACAAATGTACATTGCAGTGGAAGGAGACAGCCTCCCTCTGCTGAAAGTAATAAAGTGATAATCATATGGCCAATCATCTAGTTGCTTGAATCTAAAATACTACATTCTAGATTACACATTTGAATCTGCAGCTCATAAAATCAGAAAAAGCTGGAGCCAAATGATAATGCAAGCTCTCAAGATCAATCCAAAACTGGTTACCTTCATTCCTGCAAAACTTTATAAACCTTAAGCCACAACTATCCACCAAGAACATAACATCAACCTCGAATAACCGATTAATCTGCATGTTCATCATTTGGCAGCTGAGACCATTATGGACATGTAACAAAAATTTACTGAGGAGAAGGCAAAAGAATGGATGAGGAAAATGCTAAAGAACCATTATTGGGAGCACCCTGAATCTTAAGAATTGAAGTAACTATATTATATATCTGGACATTCTCAAAAGAAGGTACCTTCCTACCCCTGGCAAATTGAGGGCCATGGCCAATGAATATTGTCCTCATTGAAAAAACAGCATTGTCATAGCCATGTGATCCTCCACACTCTTGTGGCTTTGTTCGCTTTTGCTCCACCTTAAATCCCTCTTCGATCAGCCCTATTATCGGTGGAATCCTATCACTCTCAACGTAATGAAGTCTACTAGGCAGCTCGTCCTTAACGTAAACTCGCAAATAATTACCGTTTTCAACTTTTCCAGACCTTAATCCTTCATTCATCTTTGAAACAACATCAGAAGGAACAATACCAGGAGGTGGCTGAATGGCAAGCACTGGACTGTAAGATTGCACCCATTCAGCTCGAACTCCAATCCAAGATGCCAAATCATCAATAAAGATCAGTTTTCTATCACAAGTACCCACCATGCCATGATCACCCACCATTATAATATTAACATCCTCAAAAACCCCTCTCTTCTCTAGCCCACTAATCAATCTCCCAATCATCCTATCAATTCCAGAAACTGCTTCTGTTATCTGGGGATCATCAGATCCCACCTTGTGACCCTGATGATCAGGGTCCTCAAAATACAGAGTCAAAAACACTGGAATTTCATCAGTAGGCAAATCAAAATAGCTCAAGACCTTATCAACCCTTTCCTCAAATGGAACAGATCCATTGTAATGCATACAGAAATCTTTAGGACAATCCCAAGAACCTTTATGCACCTCAGACCCAGGCCAAAAGTAGGTAGCAGCTTTCAACCCGTGACTAGCCACAGTCTCCCAAAGTGGCTCACCAAGCCACCATTTTGCCTCGTGGCTTTGCATGGTGAAGACCTCACCAATGTGAGGATCGATAAAGTAGTTGTTCACAATGCCATGATAAGCAGGATAAAGTCCAGTGACAATAGAGTAATGATTAGGGAAAGTAAGTGTAGGAAATACCGGAATTAAACCCGTCTCGGCCTCAGTTCCATTAGCAACCAACCTGTGAATATTAGGTGTAGGTGTCTTAAATTGGTAACCAAATCGAAACCCGTCTGAAGAAATCAAGAGAACAACCGGGTGGCTAAGTTTAGTCAACGGACGAGCAGTCTTGTCAACGGACGAAGATTGCTCTGCCAACTTACACGAAGAAGAAGAAGAAGAAGAGAAAAAGAGAAAAGCGAAGGCGAAAGCAGCAGAGAGAGCAACGCAAGTGACGACAAGCATGGCGATAAAAAGTATCGTACTGGTGGCTCTCTGCGGACGATTGGCCGAGTCACACAAGTCAGTGTCGAAGGAAAGAAGAGCCGTAGAAGGGTTTGGCGGTTCTTGTTCTTCCGTGGGCAATGGCGTGGGTTTCGTGGAGGTCAAGGCAGAATCAGAACCCATGATCGATCTTTTGCAGTGCTTGAAGTCTTGAACCTCTTCTCTGGGTTGGTTCTCGGTAAAAATCAGTAGAACAGAATCATAGCAATTTGTGGGTCTCGACTCTAGACAAAGAGAATAAGTTGTTTGAAGTACGTTTTCAAGGTGGTGGCAGTAGCTGTTCACTCTTTAACGGAGGGCGTGTGTTGTTGGAATGTTGCCGTCAGAAACAGAACATGTCAAACGTAAGATTTACGTACACTGTGGTCTGGTCCCACCCAGGAATTGATTCAAAAATGGAAAATTTTTAGAATTTGGGAGTCAAAGACTTCGGTTTTCCTTTTATAACGACGCAGCTTTGAAAAAGGCCACTAGTTCCAAGTGGGTTTTCGACGGGAAACAGAATGGCGTACCTGAGCATGGGAGAGGCTCACCGTCGAATCACGGACTATTTAGACCGGTTCTCTGACGCCATTTTCTCGCAAGACGTAGCTTCTCTCAAACAACTACTCTCGCTCTCCTCCAACTCCGCCTCTCTCCTCTCTCTCGCTCACGCTCTCGACGTCTTCCAGGTTGCTTTGCTTCACCCAAACCCTTCCAGTGGTAAATCGGATGATAAGTCATTGAAAACTTCAATTTTTTTTACAGGATGGTAATAGATTGGTAAAACAATCGGACAAGTATTCCCAATTTGGCGAGATCATTGCTCCTCTTTTTCGTTGTTATCAAAGTTATCGAATTGGGAATTTGGTCGATTGTTATCACGCTTTCGAAAAAGCTGCCAAGTTTGTTTCTTTAATTCTCTCTTTGTAAAAGAACATCCCTTTCTGTATTTGGTATGTTAAGTATTTATCAATCTCTATTGCAGTGCTTTCGTTCAGGAGTTTCGAAATTGGGAATCCGCTTGGGCTTTGGAGGCATTGTACGTCATTGCCTATGAAATTAGGGTTCTTGCGGAGAGGGTATGACTCAAAGATTTGAGTAATTTATTGTGTTGTAGTGGTGTGGATATTCAGTTGTTTTATTATGAATCCATCTACGAACAATGCTGTAGGCTGACAGAGATTTGGCTTCAAATGGGAAATCTCCAGAAAAATTGAAAGGAGCTGGTTCCTTCCTTATGAAAGTGTTTGGTGTTCTTGCTGTAAGTTGATCAATATCTTATGGTTATGTTATTTAGAGTCTTCAGATATTGAGTGGATTATCTAGTGCTTTGCTACCTATTTAATGCTTCTTATAAAATTTATAGGGGAAGGGTCCAAAACGAGTGGGAGCATTATATGTAACTTGTCAGTTGTTCAAAATCTACTTCAAGGTGAGCTTTTGCTTCCTCTTTCTTCAGTTGTTTTTCTAGTCTTTCTTGAGAGTTGGAATAGATTGCTGAAAATCAGCTGAGGCTCACCAAGTTAGGAGTAGGGCAGATGTAATCTGGATTTGATATAGCAGGTAAAGGTATTCATATGAGAAAGCTCATATTGCCTAAGGTATTGCGCTTAATGTTTTGCAGCTTGGTACCGTTCACCTTTGTCGAAGTGTTATAAGAAGTATAGAAACAGCTAGAATTTTTGACTTTGAGGAATTCCCAAAGAGAGATAAGGTCAGAACTGTGACTTGTAACAAAGAAATCTATCACTTTTCTTTAGATGGAACTTCATAACATGGTAGAAACTACACTTGGAATAGCATCTGATTCATACTCTTTGCTATTGTAGGTTACATACATGTATTATACTGGCCGTTTGGAAGTTTTCAATGAAAATTTCCTTGCTGTAAGTACTCATTTTTTCATGTTCAACTTTGTCACCTAACCTGCATTTCACATGCAAAATTGTGTGTTAAGCCTTGCATTTTTCACTATGAATTGGAGATTAGATCTTCTGTGCCAGACTGCCAGGTATTTAACATATACGCGGTGCTCAATTCTTGCTCATAATTGGATCTTAACAATACTTTGAGTTGATAGCATCCTGTCAGCTTATATGGTACTGTTGCATTTTATTATACCAGATGTCACATCTGAGTTTTACTGCAAGTTGTTGTATTTAATCAGGATATCTAGGCTTGAGAAGCTCATTTTATGGAGATTCCTTAATGATTAATTCTTCATTGGATTCTTTTCTTTGACATCACAGGCTGATAAAAAATTATCGTATGCCTTCACACACTGCAACCCCCAACGTGAAGCAAATTTGAGGTTAGAATAAACCATGCGTGGATATACGTTGCATCTGTTTGATAATGAATTGAGGATAGATTCTTCATATACAGCCAGTTGCCTCAACTAATAGTTTGAACAAAGTCTTCTCATAACAGCTTTTGTTGTAGTTGCTGAACTGTATCTTATGGAGCCATTACATAACGCATGTCCATATAATTTCATAACAACAACAACAACATCAATTTCACGCACGAACAATCTCTATTTGTTCATGCTGAAAGGGTTAAAGTTGAGTTTTAGTTATTGAAAAGAAGAGTAATGCGTTTAGTCAGGAAAAGAAAGTGGATCTAATACTTCATAGCAGGTTTGATAGTACTTATACTTCATAGCATAATGGGAAACTCACACAACCATGGAACCCAAAAATTTATTTTGAGGGAATAATGATGCTGCTGAATATTCAAGTTGCAGCTCTTTTCCGTTGTATTTATGTCTCTAGTTAATTCACTTCAGCTCCTATTACTAAAAAGTCTTTCATTGGTTCCCTAGTCATGTAGCAGTTTCTGACTATTTTCTTTATTTTTGTTTTGACTTCAGGATGATACTAAAGTATTTGATACCTGTGAAGCTTTCAATAGGTATTCTACCCAACAATTGGCTCCTAGAGAAGTATAACTTGGTTGAGGTATGTCTGCCACTTGAGCATAAATTTATGTTCTTTCAGTTTTACATAAAGGTGGAAACAGAATTTTGGTTCATGTAAAACGGACAGTGCAAATAATTGAGCTTTTACGATCTCCCACTTTAAAGTGGCATAAGTATATTCCTGCTGAAACCATTTTTCGTGGCATAGTAAGCAGTCATTTTCCTTGACAGTACAGTAATGTTGTGCAAGCTCTCAAAAGGGGTGATCTTCAACTTCTTCGGTTTGCTCTCCAAGAGCATGAAGATCGGTATGTTTGCTTTTGACATATGCAAGATCTAATGAGATTGATAAGAGATTTGAACTGATTTCAGAAGTTGTTTTTTTGTTTCTTCAAGGTTTTTAAGATCAGGTGTGTATCTCGTCCTGGAGAGACTAGAGCTTCAAGTTTACCAAAGATTGCTTAAGAAAATGTAAGTTCCATTCCATGATTTTGGACACACGTATACCTTCTTGATCTTAATGTGTCTGAAAACCTTCTCATAGCAATCTGATGACTGTGATGCAGTTATATTATCCAAAAGCAGAAGGATCCTAGCAAAGCTCACCAGATGAAGTTAGAAGTAATCGTGAAAGCATTGAAATGGCTTGATATGGACACGGATTTGGACGAGGCAATAATCTTCATTCTTGTGCATCTTTAAGCTATTTTTGCAGGTTTCTTTTCGTCTAAACAGCTGTTTAATCTAGTATTCAATCTAATTGAACTATCTGCTGCATTTGTAGGTGGAATGCATAGTGGCTATACTCATACACAAGAATCTTGTTAAGGGGTACTTTGCTCACAAAAGCAAGGTGGTCGTATTGAGCAAGCAAGATCCTTTCCCCAAGTTAAATGGAAAGCCCGTCAATTCCTAGATTGGACTGGTTTTGCAGCAAGTTGCACCTAGTTAAAGACCACTTTGTTGTACTGGCCTTTTCTGTGTTAACATATACTTTGTGTTCATGTAAAGGCTCCCAACCTTGTAATGACCTTTCCTCTTAAATCATTCATTCTCATGTTTATTAGTATGCCACTCATCATTTGTATTTCATTTCATAGTTTTTACTATATAGGCAGCTCCTGTCAGCATTCTAGTGGGAGTAAACAGGTTAAAATTCAAATTCCAAAAAAAAAACCACTCCTGTTACTACAAAACCAAAATACTTTGAGCTCGTAAAGGTTAATAACAAAGAGGTATTATTGTGCACTGTCTGTTATACAGAAGGTTTTTACTAAGACAAGCCGAAGGTGACTTTAAGAGAGTGATAAACCTGTGTGTATTGATCCGAATCAAATTGTTTGGGATTTTAGAAATTATTTTATCCACCAATAATGGACAAATTGGCATACTACTAAATCACGCGCCTATTTTTACAGCAATAGATTTTGGTATTTTGAGCACGATAATAAAATTACTGTTTTAATAAATGATGCAGAAAAGGGTACCGACATTGATCCACATGAAAGTAAACTCTTATCGAACCAGTCTGTTATACAGACAGTTTACTAAGACTAGCCGAAGGGTGACTGTTAAGAGAGAGTGATATTGACTGCAAAATTTCGCTTACATAATATATCATTACGTTTGGATCAAAATTGCCCTGTTCTATAACTAAACCAAGGAAAAGAAAAAGAACAAAACTTCCAAGGGTCAATATCCTGTTGATGTAGTTATGCCTCAGCATCACTCATCACCAAACTCAAAATCCCAGACATAGGCACCTCAGCAGATATTGGGTTTTTATCAACAGCTTCCATGTCCATTGCGGAACCCTTACTGGCATAATCGACTTTAAAGTCATAGTCATCATCCATTACGTCCACTTTAGCTGCTTTCTTCATCCGTTTCTTCTCTGCTCGTTTCATCTTCGTATTGAGTATACCCTCGGCTGAATATAACTTTTCATTTTGCCTGTCATTTGCATTTCTAGCCTTAGTTTTGCTTTCATCTTCTTCTTCAGATCTCATGTGCTGGTCCTCAACATCATTTTCCATGCCTTCAGAGGTATTATCACGCTGACTTGATGGTTGGGTTTCTAGATCACCCTGATATTGCGAAATATAACAAATTAGACCATAACACAACATGGGTAGGTGACTAGTAAACAGAGTCATTAGAGTTTCTAGAGATATTTGAAATAACTTCTGACATCAACAATACAGCTTTTCCAGAAATGAAATGCCTCAATGAGAAGGAACTGTCCCCTAATTATGCAACATATTACATATCAATATCAATTAAATGTGGCCTAGACAATATAAAATGACCCAATAAATCTTTTGTTTAGATTGTTTCCCAGTAATGCAAGATGAATTCAATATTTGAAATTCATCATTAAAACTTCTCAAGACTAAGGATAAAGCAAATGTGTATATTATGGCAACTATATCCTTTTCACATAAAGTACATAAAAAAACTAAAACGTTTTATTTGGTTGCATAATTAAAAGAGACCTCAATCATCAAGTAGCAATCTATGGACACCAAGATATTTTTGCCAACATAATCTGATTATTGGATAACTAAATGAAAAGTCAATCCACAAAGGCATGTAGTATGGATATCAATGGAACTAATTGCATGAAAATTTCAAGTACTACACTAGATCATCCAATAGTACAAAATGATGGATTGGCTCTAATAAATGGTAAGAAAAATCACCAACCTCCATCATACTTTCATCAAATTGGAGAGGACCACTTGTAGGCACTTCAACAGGATTAAAGTCATTGACAGACTTCAGGCTTCCAATAAATGACGATTCACTGTTGTAAACTTCATCAATATTAAATTCCTTGTCAAACTCTGATATAATTTTTGCCTCGGACGGTTTCTCTTGATTTCTACTTGGGGGCATAGTGTAATATGGAATCTTGCCTGAAAATGTCGATTAAATGATTTAGCTTTTAGAAAGAAAGAAAGTGTATCAAATGAGCAATTCCTAACCTAAATCATTTTGTTCTTTATATAACAGTTTCAAGGTATGTATAACCCCTTTTTAACATAATTTAAAGCCACAAAAAATAAACAACATTGGTACCACAATAATTGAGGCCATGACTCGTATCAAAGATTGTATGGGCAAATTTTTGTGTGAAAAGAATAAACGAAGAATTTTACCCTCATTCCAGTCGTGTAGAACAACTCTAGCTGCAGCTTCAACATCAACAACACCACCTTTTTTTAGTCTACCCCTGACTGTTGCCACTTTTTGCAAAAAGTCATCAACTGAATCAAATTGTGGAATCTTGTACAGTGTGACCAATTGTTTGTCAGGGCAAAGCTTGAGAATTTCCTTCACTGTTGTCCATAAAAATGAGATCATATCAATAAAGTAATAACATTTCATGACTAGATTTCATTACAAATATTTCCCCAAATGAGAAACATGTCAACTAAGAATCCCATAGTTAAGAGAAAAAAAATGAAATTAGAATTCTAGCTGAATTAAGTCCTACAGTTTTATGCCAGTAGTTCCCTTCTTTACTATTATAAATTGTTCGTGTCCAAGAAGCCATTTATAGACTTCATCCAAGTATAAGGTCTCTTCCAATAGATACAAATTTTATAATTTCTTACTAACAACAGCATCAACCAAAAAGATTTCTGAAATCATTACTTTCCAATTTTGACATGTGGAAAAAGCCTAGGGTTAGCTTACTAACTAGATGAACATTTTAAGCTAGTTCTCCCTTGATTAGTCCTCTAGACATGCGAACTAATGGATGATCTAGACAAAAGGGAAAGAAAAGGATGGTTCAATTACCAGGAGTGATTGGATCATCCAACTTCTCAATCCTTTTGCAGTTTCGAAGGGCTATAGATGCATCGTTCTCCTTAGATTTGAGCATTACAACACCTGGACAATCCAACAACTTGACATTTTTGTCTAACTGAACTTCTTGCATTGCTCTTGTTAATCCTGGAGTAGCACCAACATTGGCAACATGGGACCTCTTCAAGCTGTTGATTAGACTGCTTTTACCGACATTAGGCAAACCAATAATGCCAACAGTAATAGACTTCTTTATCTGCAAAATAACAAGATATTGAGCAAAGTGTCATTGCATGCTACACAAACTTCATGCAGTTGTGCGATAATCTTATCTCAGGCACCTGTCCAGCTTAGAATACAATTTGCTCACAATCCTTAGATACCAATATATGAGAAAAGGGAAAGCTTATACACCTCATGACTTCTTGAGTAGTTTTTCAGCAATTTAATAAGAGTTTCAGCTCCAAGACAGTCACTTGTCTGCAGAAGATTGCTAGGCTTTGCAGACTTAGAGGAAGATTTCCAGCCTAAGTTTGATCTCTGCTCTTGGGTACTGCACTTAAAGGCAACCGCAGGTAATTCTTCTCTAAGATAATTTAGCCATTTTTCAACAGCTTCACGCGGTACAAGATCTGTGGGATGGCAAACACAACCAAATATAGAGTTATATAGATAATAGCAAGAATACAAAATACATCTCCACAGAATGTGAAACTAAAATCTCAAATGACAATGCTTCAAGTGACAGAAGCATTAAGTTAAAAAGACAACTTACCAATTTTGTTAAGGAGCAACACTAGGTGCTTGTCAGGACCAGCCTTCATCACCAGCTTTTCCATATCAACACAACGGGTACCTAAGGGGTCCCGAGCATCAAGAACTTCTAAAATGACATCTGAAATTTCAACGACTTTAACCAACTCCTTGTAAAATGCCCTGTCAGAATTATCTGATGAGGAAAAAGAAATCACGAACCATTAGTATTAAACAAAGCATACATCAACCTTATCCCATTAAACATGATTCGATAAAGGTATTAGCATACCCCGGTTCTTAGGGTTTCTTATGAATTCATCAGCTTCATGGTGTATCCCAGAATTTACTTCTTCAGCTATTTTGGAAGCCTCATCATTCTCTAGTAATCCCAATTTCCTCTTCCGAGCCTGAAAGAAAAAGAGAAAGCACCACAAAATACCAAATCGGATGTCATGCACTAACCAAGCCAGGTCGATGAAAACGTTAAAAACTAATTACATCCCCCAATAAAAAAGGGAAAACTTCAATACCCTCTCTTTGCGATCAGCCTTTTTTTGCTCCAATTCCTCAAGAGCACGAGCACGTCGAGCTTCAAGAGCCTTAAGCTCCTGTTCCTTGAAAGGCCAGTCATTTGGAATACCGGGATCTTTCTCAACCTTCCGTTTATGGTTCAAGCCAAGCTTTTTAGCTTCTTTTGCCTTCTTTCTATGATGCTCTTTAACTTTCCTAATGATCTTATACTTCTTCTTCAACGTCACCCTCTTACTCTTGCTCTCTAATCATCACAATGAACAAACACACACTAATATCAAACTATGTAAAAAGAGAAACACGACAAGAACAACAATTAGGGTAAAGGATTATTCTTACTTTTGCTTTTCTTCACCATCTTCACGGAAACAAGCAGGAGCAGTTGGGTTACTAGGGTAGACGCAAACGGTTAGTGGCGATACTTTCATGTATTAGGGCTTTTGCGTTTTGGATTTCGGAAATTCAACGCTGCGTTTTGGGTTTCGGAAATTCAACGCTGCGTTTTGGATTTTGGGAGTTTCAACGCTGCGTTTGGCAAATTCACTTTTTGATAAACGAATTGATTAATGTATAAATCAAAACAATATTTATTATTATTAAATAAAATTTTAGATTTTTTAAATTTTTATCAAATTATTTTAAATTTAAATAAGTGCTTTAACTTGATTATAATTCGGAATAATACAAAAATAATTTGATAAAAATTTAAGAGGTTTAAAAATTTTAATATTATAAAATCTTATCAGATGAATTAAAATAATAAAAATATTTAATTATTAAAATTTTTTATCTTTTATATAAATTAACTAATTTTACTAATTAGCTTACAAATAAATTTTTTTAAGTAACTCACTGGGTGTTTTGGATAAGTCCGAACTGTTTGTGACACTTTTAAGTCGTTACTACACCTAAATTAATGTTAAAATGTCAAGTGTGAGTAGGAATCTTACATGAGAAAGAGATGGAATTAGTGAAGGACATATAAGTAGAAATGCCATAAACTTAATGCCTTAAGGTTTTGGGTTGAAATGTGGTGTTAAAGTCCATAAATATGTTCCCTCACTAGCCCATGATGTAGATCTCTCGTGAAAGTGAGCTCTCCAGATCCAACAAATGGTATAAAAGCTGATAGTTTGGCAAGGGACGACAAGTATGGAGACGATAGTTGGATTTCGTGGTTGCCTTCTCGTGAAGAAGAGCAAAGAGACTCCTGGTGGGCGCAGACTAGTAGAGTAAAAGGACTTTCGCTCAAGAGAGAGTCCAAGCCCAATGTGAAAGTCCACACTTAAGGAGGAGATTGTTAGAATGTCAAGTGTGAGTAGGAATCTCACGTTGCAAAGGGATGGAATTAGTGAAAGACATATAAGTGGAAAGAACCCATAAACCTAATGCGTTAAGGTTTTTTGTTGAAGTGTGATGTCAAAGCCCATAAATATATTCCCTCACTAACCCATGATATAGATCTCTCGTAAAAGTAGACTCCCCGGATCTAAGAATTAATCCCTGTTTATGTCTCGTGAGATCTTGAGAAATACTGTTGGCCCCAGGTTTTGATATGAATTTTATGGCGACTACATGCCACCATTGAGATTTATTGGAATTAATAATAAATAGATTTGAGAACTTAGTAATAAAATAAAATATAGCATTTAATTTAATTAAAGTCTAGACAAGGAAAGATATGGTGGGACTTTTATGATATAAGCAAATATATACATCAAATTAAATTATAAGAAATCATGAATTAATATAAACAATTAATTAATAATAAAATAACTAATAGGTAACAAATAAATGAATAAATAATAATTATATTAAATAAATAAAATTCATAGGGGAAGTAAAAATAATACCCAACAATTTGATGAAAGTTTATCATAGCAAAAATGAACAAAGAATAAATAGATTTGGGTAATAAAAGAATTAATTTGGAAACGCATTAAGGAATTTAAAAACAACATTCAAAACGGAAAGAGTCATGTGACAAATAAAACAAAACTTTAATAGCCTTTTTATTTAATAGATTTCAAAACAAATGGAAGAGACAAAAGTCACGGGCGTGACTTTTGTCTCTCACGCCTGTGAGAGGGAGGCAAAAATAGAGGCGTCGTGATTGTGTGTACGATTGCGACCTATGATGAACAGTAACAACAAAACGAGGGGAGTCGCGATTGTGTTGTGTCACGATCGTGACTTTTTTGAAATTCTGGGACTGTCACGATTGTGCTTCGTCGTGATCGCGACTTCCTAGTTGAATATCCTCCCTTCTAAATAATATAACTTTCAATCCATAAGTATAAAATTTTCAAATTTTATATCATTGGAAAGCTAAGAAAAAAATCTACAACTTTTGTGAAGACAATTTTGTCTAATTTAGCTTGTATTGAAACATTCTAATCATTTAAGTAAAGATTACCATTTCAATCCAAAAATTTGTACACCAATACTGCTATCTTATAAAGGCCACAACTCTTGCGTCTGAAGTCCAAAAATTTCAATCTTTATACCATTAGAAAGCTGAAAGAATAATCTACAACTTTTATGAAGACTACTTAGCCTAATTCTACCTATATCAATGCAGTTTATTCCTTAAAATGTCATATCACATTTTATCCTATTCTCTGTTTTCCATTCATCTATTCACGTACATTTCTAATGCAAATTCCAAAGGACCCAAACCAACATTCAATTCCCTACATACAACACTCCTTTGATAAACAATTTACCTCAAACAAGTCCATCCAAAGATCTCCCAACATTCAACACAAAGCCAACTTAACAGAAGAAAAAGAATCTGCATATATATCTATACATACATATATCAAAGAAATTTTTGCTCTTTCACTGACAACTTTTACTGTCAATTTGCAACAACAAAGTTGAAGAGGAAATATTGAAATAGAAGAGATAGAGTGAAGAACCTTCTTTTATAGAGAATGAACATAGTGCTTTTTTACATTAACTAAGAATAGAGACATACTACCTATATTTAAACACAAAGCTGCTGTAACTAATTACAAGAAAATAACACATCAGCAAAATCAAAGATTTTGGAAAGATTGCGTCATAATATGATATGCTTCTTGATTTGCATCTTGATAGGTAGAATTTTAAATATTTGAATATGCTTATCTTGGAGTTTTCTTATCTTGTTGAACTATCATTTTGGGTTGAATTTGTTGCTACCGTGACTCCGTCATCCTTCAACATCTCTCCATCAGTATAACATGATTTGAGGGATTTATCATCCTTATCTCTTCGGTAGTTGGAGGCTGCCTTATCACTTCGTTGGATCCCACAAATTATGCCAAGCTGCTGAGTTATGCTAATACCCTCCCTCAGACTGTGCCGGAGTTGGAGGCAAAGTTTGGTGCGAAAGTGACTAAGTGTAGCCTTTGACATTGGTTTAGTGAAGAGATCTGCTACTTGATATTTTTTAGAGATGTGTTTAGTGATGAGAAGTCCAAGAGCAACTCGTTCACGCACAAAATGGTAATCCAATTCGATATGTTTGCTACAAGCATGAAACACTGGATTGATTGTCATATGTAGAGCACTTATGTTGTCGCAATAAAGAGTGGGAGTGGAAGCTAATGGAATGTAAAGATCTTTAAGCATAAAGGTCAGCCATGTGAGTTCAGCTGCTGTGTTTGCCATAGCTCGATATTCTTCCTCAACACTAGAGCGAGAAACGGTGGGTTGTTTTTTTGCACACTAAGAAATGAGATTACATCCAAGAAATGTGCAGTAACCTGTGGTAGATCGCCTTGTAGTGGTACACCCTGCCCAATCTACATCTAAAAAAGCACAAAGATCAAGTGTTATATTTGAAGTAAAATGTAAACCCATTGCAATTGTGCCTTTAACATATCGTAAAATACAACGAACTATTTTTAAATGCACAATGGTAGGAGCATGCATGAATTGTGACACATAATTCACACTATAAGAGAGATCTGGTCTTGTGAGAGTTAGATATTTTAAAGCACCAACAAGTCCTCTAAAATAAATGGGATCTTCTAGCAAGGTAGCATTTGAGAGAGTCTTCGTTTTAGCTTCAAGTGGTGTGCTCATAGGCTTACAATCAACCATATTGGCCCATTCAAGGATGGTAAGGGCAAGATGAGATTGGGACAAGCAAAGGCCATCAGATGTTTGAGAGATCTCAATGCCAAGGAAGTGGTGAATGGGTCCTAAATCCTTCATTGCAAATTCAGAGCTCAACAGTTGAATGAAGGTTGATACTAGATCCATAGAGGAACCCGTAAGGAGCATATCATCTACATGAAGAAGGAGAATTAGTGTTCCAAGATTAGAATGAAAAACGAATAAAGAATGGTCAGCTAGGCTACAAAAAAATCCATATTTAAGAAGAAAGGAACTAAAAAGATCAAACCAAGAACGAGGTACCTGTTTAAGATCATAGAGAGCCTTTTAAAGCTTGCACAAATGTTTTGGATATTCGGGATCAACCATTCTAGGAGGTTGCTCCATATATATATCTTCCAAAATTAATCCATGAAGAAATGCATTTTTCATATCAAGTTGACATATAGGCCATTTTTGAACAAGTGCTATAGTGAGAACCGTTCAGATGGTGCCAAGTTTAATGACTAGAGAAAAGGTCTCAGTGTAGTCCAGCTCGTCAATTTGATGAAAACCCTTTGCCACAACTTGAGCTTTGAGTCTATCTAATGAACCATCAGGTTTGAGAGCTTTGCCTTAAATCCCATTTTGAACTAATAACATGCATGTCTGACATTTGTGGAACAAGTTTCCAAGTTTGGTTTTTGTGCAAAGCATCAAGTTCTTCATCCATTGTTGTTTTCCACCCAGGGTGTGATAAAGAAGATTGTATATTATGAGGTTCACAAGGGATATTGGTTGAGAATATGAAGGAAGTCAAGGCATATTTTGGGTTAGGTTTAATGATTCCACATTGAGATCGAGTGACCATAGAATGTGAGGGTTGTGTTTGTAACTGTTGAGCATGGTGAGTTTGAGATTGTAAGTGGATTTGAGTTTGTTCAGTATCAATATGAAGAGTGTGAAGGGATTGCTCGAGTATTTCAATGTTAGACTCAGTGGTAGTCTGGAGTTGCTGACTTCCTTGCATGCATGAGGATCCTGTGGAAACAGAAGTTAGTAATGGTGTTACAAGTAGAGGACTTGAACATGGTGGTATTAATGTGTTGGACTCAGTTTTGTCTGTGTGTATAAAGTGGGTAGGAGGTAACCATAAGTCAAATATGCTTATGACATGTGGTGTAGATGGTGCAATGCTTTGATTTTGAGTGTTTTTATATGGAAAAAATTTCATCAAAAACCACATGGCGGGATATAAAAAATTTCTTGCTGGAAGGGTGAAAACACTTGTATCCTTTATATTGATCACTATATCCCACAAAAATGCAAAGAATCGTTTTTGGATCAAACTTATGTTGTCGTGTATCCCATATGTAAGGAAAACATTTAGAACCAAAGACACGAAGTGAAGTGCAATTAGGATGTATGCCATGAAGTAGAAAATATGGAGTTTCAAAGTTAAGAGCAGATGAAGACAACAGTGGTAAAGGCTTCTACCCATAAAAAAAGAGGAGCACCACTATGAAATAACATGGTCATTCCGAGTTTTCATATTATCCTGTGTCGTCTTTTGACCATACCTATTTGCTCTGGAGTATATGGGTATGATACCTGATGTATGATTCTAGTAGATAAGAAATGAGATGATAGTTTGGAGTTAATGAATTCGCCTCCTCCATCTGAATGAAAAACCTTAATTTGTTTGTTGAATTGTCGAAGAACATACTATTCAAAGGCTAGATAGGCATTCACAAAATCAGATTTATGTTGCAAGGGAATAAGCCAAGTATATTTAGAAAAATCATCTACTAAACAAGCACAATACCTAAATTTTCCAAATGATAAAATGGGAGCAGGTCCCCACAAATCACAATGAATTTTTTCAAATATATCAGAACTTGAATGTTTAGAAGAAGAAAATGGTAATCTACTAAGCTTCCCTAGCTGGCAACTATCACATATACATTCAGAATTTACATTGCCAACAACATCAATTAATCCTTTATTCTTTAAAAGTTGTAAAGCAGAAAATTGGGGATGTCCTAAGCATTGATGCCAAATATCTATGGAGCTGGATTTGAAACGGTGAGAGAAATAGAGCTTCGGTGAACTAGGAAGAACATAAAGATCACCCTTGCGCCTCCCTGTAATCACTGGTTACCCTGTTTGTCGTTCCTTAACACAAAAATCAACATTAGTGAACTCACAAGAAATAGGAAATTGAGTTGTTAGTTGACTTATTGAGGGTAAATTTTTTTTCAAGTGAGGAACTAGCAAGACATCACGAAGAGGTAAGATTTTATTTTTTTGCTTAATGCTAGAATCTCCAATACCAATAATTGGTAAAGAATATCCATCACCAATAAGAACTGGATCTGTACCAAAATAATTTCGAATATTAGTCAACATACCTTGCTTACCTGTCATGTGATTAGAGGCTCCTGTGTCTGAGGTCCATTCTATTTCAGTAACTATGTTATCCAATGTAAGTGCTGACAAGGCTTGTGTTATGTCATCTTATTGCGATGGTTTTTTTAGCACCCACTAACATATCTTTGCAATATGTCCAACTTTGTCACAGTATTGGCATTTTTCTTCTCGATAGAGATCTCTTTCAACAAGTGTCATGTGTCTTTCACCAAGGGGTGGAGGACGTCTTTGTTGACTATTAGTTGTTGAGCTGGAGTTGTTTCAGTTTTGATCCTTTAGTTGTTGAGCTTGAAATCCTCTTCCTGTTGAAGTGAATTTATGTTTGTTGCCTTGATATCCTATTTATTGATATCTTTCTTGTTGGCCATAAAATGCCATTTGAGGGGTGAGTGAGTAAGTGGCACTTGCATAGTTTGAGAACCAATTACGTCTTTGATCAAGGCTTTGAAGTTGTGAGACAAGTTCAGAGTATGATGATCTCGGTGGTTTGAGCATGGTAGTAGCAAAAGTCTCATATTGAGGACCAAGACTAGTGAGAATATAAAATACCTTTTCTTTGTCTGGGACTGGTTTCCCAATTGCTGTTAGGCTATCACATAGTCCTTTAATTATTTGGATATGCTCCCCAATTGTTTTGTCATCCTCTTTTCGAAGATATGTTACTTGTTGTCTGAGTGTAAATTCACGTTCTTATGAATCTTCTGCATAAGCATTTTTTAGTCCTTCCCATATCGCATTTGCTGTGTCTAGGCCCACAACGAGACCAAGTGTTTCTTCAGAGAGGGTACCTATTATCCATCCTCGAAGAAGACATCATCCCTTATCCATGCAATATAAGCTTTAGTCATTTTTGGTGCAGAAGTATCTGCATTAGTAGAATCTGGTATGGTGTATTTTGGTGGAGCAAGATCTTCATTCTTAAGGTGACCAAGCAATTCTTAACTTTCTGCGAGCGCCAAGGCTTGTTCACACCATAATGAATAGTTTGTGGGACTGAGTTTAAGAGTAATGAAATTTCCAACAATGAGAGATAGTGATGTCATGGCTACAGAAAGAAGCTATTGGATGTGTTTGTGCTGAGTGTGCACAGTGGCTCTGATACCAAGAGGAAAATTTGAAATAGAAGATATAGAGTGAAGAACCTTCTTTTATAGAGAATGAACACAGTGTTTTTTTACATTAACCAAGAACAGAGACATAGTACCTATATTTAAACACAAAGCTGATGTAACTAATTACAAGAAAATAGCACATCAGCTTAATCTAAGATTTTGGAAAGATTGCGTCATAATATCATCTACTTCTTGATCTGCATCTTGATAGGTAGAATTTGAAATATTTGAATATGCTTATGTTGGGGTTTTCTTATCTTGTTGAACTACCATTTTGGGTTGAATTTGTTGTTGCCGTGACTCCGTCATCCTTCAACGTCTCTCCATCAGTATAACATGATTTGAGGGATTTATCATCCTTATCTCTTCGGTAGCTAGAGGCTGCCTTATTAGTCCTTTAGATCCCACAAATCATGCCAAGCTGCTGAGTTATGCTAATTGTTGATACACATCTTCATACTTCATATCAAAATGCCATATCAATATCATAATTACAAAATACAATTAAAAATGTTTATGCTAATATGCTTATAAGGTCACCAAAAATGATTCTCACTAACTTAGTTACAAAAACTCTGAAATTCTTGGAGATTGCCAAAACTTTGCAAGGCTCAATAATAATCTGCTGATTCTTCACCTGAGGAGAAAAATTTGTGGGGTGAGCTGGGAAGCTCAGTAGCTAATATGTTTATAGCCAATAATAACGAACCACACACAATTCCAACACACACACACACACACACACACATATATTAATGCTATATATATAGCATTAATTTGGATTTTAACAGATCACAACATTCATAATCTAAATTTGACAATTGTTTTCATAAACATGAAATACTTCATCTCACAAATCAGATTACAAAAATCAATTTATCATCAAACTATAAAACAACAATTCAAAATGCAATGCACAAACATAATGGCTTGAGAGTTCTGTGGAACAAAATGGAGAAACCGAAGTTTACATCGTGAAATAAAATGAGTCCAATTTCTCAGGATCCTGTGGCCTCAAGCGGGTAGCCGAGAGAAGGCTATAGGTCATCGTGCACGAGACTAACGAAACTAATTCCTCTCTTGCCCACATAAGCAGATTTCCAATGCTCATACATATCATAACATATTCATGCTTTCATGCTTCTTAGATTTTCTATTTTTCATTCACACAAAAGCAACATAATTTTTACAAAGAAATATGATATACATTCACAGAACATTTTTCCCACATTCACAATGAGTAAAAACAAACATATTTAACATACATACACACAATTATTTCAGCTCATCATCACAAAACTATAAACATATTACCCACCTATTTTACTTGATACTTCCAAGATTAAGCTTGTTCTTCTCCCTGTTCTTGACTTCGACTAGCTGGATTCCCTTCAACCACACATATATATATTAATTTACTCAATATAACAAATAAGCTTTCCTTAAACTTAACTATCCATGAATGAACTTAAGCTTAACCTATTCTTAATTTTTCTAACTCAAAGAATTAAGATTTAACTAAAGTTATAAGAATCCAAGAAGATAAAGCTCTTGTTCTTCTTCTTCTCTCTTTCTCTCTCTCTTCATTTTCTTCACATAAAAGCTACTTTCTCTACTTCCTTAATCTATCAAAACAAAAAGAATAGACAAAGACTACCAAAAGAACTCACCTAAACTTTTCCTTCTTCTTCTTTCTCCTTTTTCTTTCTTTCTTTCTTCTCCCCTTTCTTTCTCCTTCTCTTTTTCTAGTCTCTTCCACGACACTCTCTCTTTCTTTTATTTTCCTTCACCCTCACGACTCCTTTCTTCTTTGTCTTATTAACTTAAGACATATTTTTTTTATTTTCCAATTTTGCCATTCCTTATTAAGTCAAATTTCTACTAACTCCTCCACTTTATTTTTAATTCTTTCTTTTTAATTCATGCCACTATATAAAATTCATAATATACCATATTAAACTTCAAAAATTTTTAATTCATAAATTCTAATTTATTTTCATGCTTGATAATTTAATAAAATAAATCCTAAAAAAATCGAGTCATAATATACCATATTAAACTCCAAAAAGTTTCTTAATAATTTAATAAAATAAATCTTAAGAAAAATCGGGATCCAACAAAACTAATTGATTTTTATTTAACAAACTCTTTTTTCAATTAAACTTCAACATTTTTATGAACAAGGATAATCACTTTCTTTATGTAGGATCGCGTATGGCCCAAGTATTCACAATACGCTGCGGAAAAGACCATAACACAATGAAGCGTATAACCGAAAACATACAAGATGCGCAAAATACCTTTTCTTTTGACACGGATTGGTGGTTGTTTTTCAGATTCGTAG
>JAOTAY010000008.1:2673225-2688148 GCA_025629805.1 Erythroxylum baracoense | reverse complement strand
TCAGAAGTTTGTTGTGGGCGAGCAGCCACAGAAAGGCACGTATCCGCTGGGGCCCTGGCCATTTCCAGATGATATGCTATAAAAGGATTGGGGCAACCGAATCGGCTTCTGTAAGAAGCTTATAAGCCGAGGCCAGGGTAAATTTTCCGTGTGGGCCCGGGCCCCAAATCAATGTGTCGGTCTTAGACGCAATAGTCGGGGGTTGCACCGTGTCTAAAACCCTGCATAAGTGAGTGGGGAGAAAAGGAGTGATCAGATCCCAATTCCAGGTGCAATTTTCTGCCACATACTCCGCCATGGAGGTGCACAACAGGCTGTCTGGAAGGGGTTGCGTAAGGTGGTGTATCAGGGGACCCCAACCAGGGAACCAGTCGTCTAGCCAAAACCTGGCCCGTTGGCCATTACCCAAGGTCCAAGAAGAGCCGAGGCGAACATGATCCCACGTAGCCGCCAGCCCGCGCCAAAGGGTCGACGTCCCAGTGGTAGGCAGTGTTAAAGGGATATGGGGGCCGTGGACCCGATACTTAGCCCGCAACACTTGCACCCATAAGGTGTTGGGTTTGGTGAGTAGCTCCCAGCCCAACTTTATGAGATATGCATCATTGGAGAGGCGAATCCGTTTGAGGCCCAAGCCGCCTTCCTTTTTCGGGCGACATACCATGTCCCAGTTGACTAGGTGGGTTGCCCTCTTGTCAGTGTGGTTCCCCCAAAGAAAAGCCCGCATGATCTGTTCCAGGTCATCACACAAACGGCGGGGTAATCTGACAGTTTGCATGGTATATGCGGGGAGGGCGGAAAGCACAGACTGGGTCAGAGTAGCTCGGCCGGCAAGCGACAAAGACCGGGCTCTCCAACCCGCTAGGCGGTTCTGTACTCGATCGAGGATGGACTGATAGGTATGCTTCGTGGTACGCCCGTGAAATAACGGGACGCCTAAGTAGGTGCCTAGATCGGTCGTGTGCTGGGTGCGCAGGGAGCAACTGAGTCGCTGTGCTAGCGAAGCCGACACGTTCGGGGAGAAAAAAACTCGTGTTTTGGCTAGATTCACTTTCTGTCCCGACATACCACAGAAGGTTGCCAAGATGGCTGAGGCAGTGGTTACTTGGTCTATCGAAGCTTCACCAAAAAGGATGAGATCGTCCGCAAAAAACAGATGCGAGATAGTAGGCCCTTGCCTGGTCCATTTAAACGGTTTCCATTGGCCACAATCCACCGCCTGAGAGATAAGGTGGCTCAGGCGTTCCAAGCAGAGGACGAAGATGTAAGGCAACAACGGGTCCCCTTGACGAATACCCCTGGATGGGGTAAAAGGGTCAGTCAGCTGGCCATTCCACGCAACTTGCATGGAGACCGTAGTAAGACACTTCATAATGAGAGTAAGCAACGTTGAGGGGATCCCGATATCCTGTAAAGTCTCCTGGATAAAAGGCCAATGCAAACGATCATAGGCTTTTTCCAAATCCACTTTTAGTGCAAAAAAGCCAGTCTTCCCCTTCTTCCTTCGCACGGAGTGAAGGACTTCCTGAGCAATGATGATATTTTCAATGATGTGCCTCCCCGAGATAAAACTGCACTGGGTTGGCGCAACTAGATTCTGGAGATAAGGCTTGAGCCTGTTCACAAGAACTTTCGAGAGGGCCTTGTACAGTACTGAGCAAAGACTGATAGGCCGAAAATGTGTGAGATACTTGGGGGAGGAAACTTTGGGGATGAGAACAAGGATGGTACGGTTAAAGTCCGGTTCCCAAAATTCGTTTCGGAAAACATTTTGCAAGAAGGAGACCACCTCAGTGCCCACCGTATCCCACTGAGACTGAAAAAATAATGGCGTGAACCCATCAAATCTCGGAGCTTTGTTCGGGTTCATTCCAAAAATGGCTGCTCAGATTTCTGACGCGTGGACCAGTTGTGCAAGACCGGTACGTTGTGTCTCAGTAAGACGAGGGAATACGCCGAAGGGGGCAGCGGACTGTGGGAGCCCAGGATCAGTGGTGTAAAGGTGCGTGAAATAATTCCGAACCAGATTATGCAACTCATCGGCATCAGTGATTTCCTTATCGTGTTGATCAAAAAGGCGCTCCACTGATAATTTCTTCCGTTTAGTATTAATCACCGTATGATAATAACGAGTGTTGCGATCGCCCTGGGCTATCCAATCACACCTGGCTTGCTGATGCCAGTATATTTCTTCCTCACACAACACTTGCCCCAGTTCGCCACTAAGTTTAGCTTCCAAATCAAGCAAAAAGTTGGGCTCGGTACGCTGTATGGCTCGCTGGATGCCGGCCAGTCGCGCCTGTAGTATGCGTTTACGATGGAAAATATTCCCAAACACTGTTGTATTCCAGTGTGCGAGACGATTAAAAAAAAGTGAAAGAGAGTTGGCAAACGAATCAGAGGTGGGAAGCCAGGAATCCGTAACCAGTTGCGGAAATTTTGCATGGGTAAGCCAAGCGGCTTGAAATCGGAACGGAGGTGGGTTGACAGGGCGCCGAACTGGTCTAATGAATTGTACCAGCAAAGGCCTATGATCAGAGCCCAGAAACAGAAGATGGTGGTTAACTGTAAGTGGGAATAGGTCCAACCAATCCGGAGAACCGAAAACCCGGTCAAGCCGAGCTTGGACGGTTCCCCGTCGCCAAGTGAATCTGGACCCAATATAGCCCAAGTCGTGCAAAGCACATTCGTGGACCCAAGCGCGAAAAGCCGTACAAACCACGGACGTATGCGAAGACCCCCCTTTTTTATCGTCAGCTGTTAATTTGGCGTTGAAATCCCCACCGACAAGCCAGGGGTGCGTGACGGACTGGCCGATCTCCCATAATAAAGGCCACAGGAATTGGCGAGAAGTTTGCTGCGGACTGGCATAAATAGCCGATAACTCGAACGAAAAGGACTCGTAGGTAATAAGGGCATGAATCAGTTGGTTATGCGCAATTCTGATTGACACGGAAAAATCCTTTTTCCAAAGCATCCAGATCCCGCCAGTAAAGCCGTTGGCATCGACACGGAAGGTAAAGTCAAAATCCAAACGATTGATGACTGTTTGCGCTCGGTGGCCGCTAATGCGAGGTTCCACTAAAACAAGTAACCCCAGACGATATTGCCGGATGTAATTCCTGAGAATGGTTTGGAACTGTGTGCCCCCGGCCCCCTGACAATTCCAAAATAGTATCGACATAAAAAAACGGGAATCAGGGGTCCACGATCCGGGTGGTTTCCGGGATAACGGTCGTCTCCATCCTTGTGTCATCAGGCAGGGTCGGGGGCACAGAAACATTGTCCGACCTGGGCACATCCGAGGATTCTGTCATACTGGAGTCACTTGCCCCTTGCTCCGGGGGTTCGGGCGGGGGCATGGGAGGCCCTATGGATGATGACAGCGGACTGGGGGGGACTGTAGCCAAGTGGGCCACGGATTTCCCTTTCCCAGCTACGTTCTGCTGGGGTTGGGGGCCGAGTGGGCTGGGAGTCCCGCCCACTAGCAAGTCTGCAGCGTCCAGGCCGCGTGCGCCCCTAGGGAGTCTGCGATAAAGACGGCATCGCATGGGATGGAGCAGCGTTAAAACGCAAGCCCTGCGCAGACGCGTCGTCCTCACGAGGTAACGCTCCAAACCTGGAGCCTTGCGACCCACCGACTACGCGAGGCTGAGGGGATAGGTGCGCAGGAGACCGTTGGGGGACAGGCCTTCGTTTCGACCGTTAGACCTGGATCCACGAGCCGATGGCCGTCTCCGACGGTGCGCCAAGCTCAGACGCTCGTGATGCGCTCGTCGCGCCAGGGGTTAGTGTGGCCTGCTCGCCTGGAGCTGGTGATGTTTCCCTGGTCATTGTGTTGAGTTGGACCGTGGAGTTGTGTGGATTGATAGGGAGACAGGTGTTGGTGTCATGGCCAACCATCCCGCAGCTATAGCAGATTTGGGACAAGCCTTCATAGGAGAGCCGAAGCGTCTCGCCGTTGAGTTCCACGGTGGTGCGAAGGGGAGTGCTCAGATCGACGTCGATAGCGATGCGGGCAAATTTGCCCCTTTGCGTCGTTAATGTAGCTTCATCAATTTTGACGATGTGGCCAACCAGATTACCCAGAACCTCCAGGATGCGTGGATGATAACGAGCGATGGGGAGGTCGGGGAAACGAACCCAGACGACCGCGCGGAGAGTGGAACCTTGGGCTGGCTCGATCGGATTAGATGAATAGACTTTGGGACCAATTTAGACCTAAAAATAAAAATTAAATCCTTGCTTGAGTCTGACTAGATCTGGTTTCGCTGTCAAGCCTAATAATAATTCTAACTAATCGACCATTGCCATTATCTTTTAGTAAATAGATTTAAAACTAAAGCAGCTAATGAAATAAAGCTTTCTCTTGTGATCTCATCAACTAGAAAAATGAAATACGAGGACCATTTTATCTTGGGATGACCAATTTTAAGTGTTGAATTTTTTATGATTTCTTAATTTAGTATTTAAATTTTTAAGATTTTCAACTGAGTAACAAATTTTTTAAAATATCAACAATTCACTTCAAAACGATAGTTCTGTTAATAATTTGTTAATTTTATTAATAAAATATTTCCTATTCGTGACACGTAGATATGCCCCTGAAAAAACAATAGTCATAATTAGACTAAAGTAGAGAGCTTTTTTTAGATTGACATTCACATATCATGAACAACAAATATTATGTTAGTCAAATTATGATTAACATTTTGAATTGAACTGTTAAAGTTTTAAAGAATTGATCACTCAATTGAAAATTTAAAAACTTAAGCACTAAATTGAAAAAACTCTTAAAAGAAAATTATATTTAAATTTGAATTATTCACGAAAATTTTAAATTTTTGTTATAAAGATAACACATCCTCAATTTCTGTTATTATTTTTACTGGCATGAAAGATTATATAAATTTGCTAAATTTTAATGAATTAAATATTTAATAAATTAAATGTTTCATGATTTTAGAATTCTTTTAATAGTACTATAATATAGTGTCATTTAACTTTTTTATTTGGATTTTAGAATTCTTTTAATAGTACTATAATATAGTGTCATTTAACTTTTTTATTTGTTTTTTTAATAAGAACATATGATTTATTTATTAAAAAATTTAAATATAAAGAGAAGTAATGAAACATGTAACTTGTTAATTTTCAGGGAAGTTTCAATTATCAAATGAAAAATAAAGTACAAAAAAAAAGTGGAAATTCTTTTTTATTGTGTCATCAAGAGCAAATCCCATCAATTTCAAATGCATTAACTTGAAAATTTAACTCCCATATAAAAGTTAATATAAATACATGACAAAAAAATAAATTAATTTAATCGTAAAAATTTTAAATAGAATAATTAATTGGTCGGTTTTTGTAAATTAAAAACTTTTTATAAACTAAAATAAATTAATTAATTTTTATTAACAATTTTTTCAATTAAGCTTCAATTTTTTCTATTAGTAATTAAATTAATTATATTTTAAATGCTTTAATTTTATTCAATTTTTAGCCCATTTTATAACGATCTAATACCAGTTAAATCTTTTAAAATTTAAAAATCTTATTTTACTAGTTTAACTTTCGGTTGAAATTTTAAAATATTGATATAAATAATAATATGATTTATATTATCAAAATTACTAATTATTGTGTCAATTTATTTGATTAAAAATGTCTGAAACCCATTTGATTAATCAATCAAGGGCACCAGACTGAGTAATCAATTTGAGTTCTTACCTCGAAACAAAAATCTCGACCGTGAAATTGACTAGGTTGAAAAAAGGGGATATCTCCAAAATATCTTGTACCTTTTAGACATTTTTTTAAGGTAACTATGATTGTGATATTTGATAAATGATAATCACATATCCTCGCCGCCTTTCGATGAAGATTTACATTAAAGTTAAGTCGTAAAATATTCTATAATAAAAATAAAAATCTATAAGATTGTTTTATTACCACTAATAATATCAAAAACAAAATGGGTCATGGTCTTGTGATAACAAAAAACAGAAAAAGCTTAGGTTAGCTATAACGTCGTTTAATATAATGTCATAAGATTCACGAGGACGCCTTTATCTCACATCAACATGCATATTATATATATATATGGATCTAAGGATCACACTCGAAGACAAAACGATGACCAAACCACTTGGTTTGGTTCCTTAATCCTCGTTTTATGATTCTTTCACGTTTGTCCCCGAGTGCTGGTAATGGTAAAAGGTGTAAGTGTAACAGTAAAAAAGATTTTGAGTTTAACTTTTAATTTATGAAATAATTAACATGTACGTAATTTATAATCAAACAGACTTTCTTAAAAAAAAATATAATCAAATAGACTTACTAAGTAATTAATACGAAATATATGAAATGTGATTTATAATTACTTAATACGTATTCAAATGTTACAACAACAACAAATACAATAATGATAATATCGTTCAAGTAGGAATTTCACTTAGATATAAAATTTAGAGAGATCCAAAAAGTGTATAATCTTAATTTTATCTAGTAAAAAGATTGCTTCTGATTGATCTACACAAAAAAGGGTTTTATAAACAGTTGGGAGAAAAAGAATAGTCAGATATAAATACAAATAGATTGTATAAATAAAAAAATAAAAAATAAATAAAAATAAAAATAAAAGAAAATAAATAATAAACACATAAAAAGAAAATAAATAAGTAAATTAAAAACAATAAATTAAAAAAATATAAATAAAAATATTAAATAAACAATACTTGAAAGATTTATGAAAAAAGAAGAATCTTTTATGTAAGGTCATCTACTTTTATACTAGTTTACTAAAGTTTCCTATTAAAAATCTCTAGTAGGGTCATATGATTCCTCATCACCCCCTCCTCCAAATTTTCTTATGGCTTTCTCTTTTTCTCTTCCACTCCTTAAAAATAATTTTCTTCTATCTTATCAGTATCTCTTCCTGATATGCTAAAACTACTTAAGTTTTTTGTTCTCTTATTATACTATCAACGCTAGTCACTTCCGACTTGTCTCTTAAACTACATTATTGGTTTTATCTTTTCTTGTAAGGTTGCACATTTAACGGAACATTCTCATCTCTTTTACTATTAACTTATAACCATTAACTTGTTTGATAAGCTAGTATTTTGTCTATAGAGTATAGTCAGTCTAATTAGTAAATATTAAACTTTACCTTTTAATTTGGGTAGTATCTGTTTGTTACATGAAACTCTTGAAGCGACTCTTTGTTTAAGTTATTTTAATTTGATAGAGAAATACTATGCCCTACTTTGTCTTGCCACTCTTTTTGGTGATAGATCTAATGTACTTAAAATAATATTTTTGTAATAAGACTTCTGTATCAATCTTGATCTCTAATTCATATACAATCACACGATTTGAAAATTTACACTCTAAATATTCAATATTAATCCTGCTCAATATAAATGTTTGTGACTACAAATTTTTTATTAAAAATTGTATTTAATTTTTAATAATATTGAAATTTTAATTTTTGATCAAACCTTTAAAAGGTACAAGTGAGTTATGATAGAAAATCCTGGATGATAATTGAAAAACAATAAAGAATTATCACCCTTATATGGCTATATTTGACTTTTTAAATTTTTTACTAGGACCACTAAATTCAGAGAATAAATCCCATGGCTTAAAATTGGCATTTTTTGGATTTTGATTCTAATGATTATTGGCAAGTATGGCCCCCTAGGGGTGGTTGAGTTAGTGGAGCGGGAGGGCATGAAGTCAAAAAGTTTTGTGTTCGAATCCTCCTATCTATATTCTTTCGATCGAGTCTGTAGAGGACGTATCTAGTGCAGAGTACTCAATTGACGTAATTTGCAGATTATTGTGTCAATAAGGAGATTTATCCTGTCCGCATCCAAAAGATAACGACTGCGAGTTCCTTCATTTAAAAAAAAAGTAAATATGGCATTGAATGAATTCGTAGCTTCTTTACTTCGAACTCGGTGCTAAAATTTTTGTAAAGTTTCAAATTTCCCAAATTCGGGCTCAATTTAGTTTTAAAAATAAGCCTACTTTTTATTTTAATTTTATTTTAAAAATATAATCATTCTGTTCTAAACGACATCATTATATTTAACATATTAGGATTTAAGGCCATATCAGGCAATAAAGTCCGAGCTCGAGCTCAGTTCAAAGTTGAAAATTAAAAAAAACTGAACTTGACCCCAAATGAAATTAAGTTAGGCCCCTATCGTTACTTTAGATTAGGTTGGACCGAGTCGAGCTAGGTCGTAAAGCTTGAGCTAGAGGTTAACCTAAAATTGTAACATTAAAAACACTCTTAAACCTAATTTGAAATTCGAATAAGTTGTATCCAACTGCACTTAATCTAATTCTGAAAAGAAAATATAAAAGACAACAAGAAATCTCCCATTATATAAAATTTCTACTAATCATAAGGTCAGGAGCCGTTTCCAACTGATCTTTATGTAAAAAAATTAATGAATATTTATATTCTTTATTATTATGGGAACACGATACTAGTAATGACAGTGCAGGTTGTGTAATTATTGTGCTTAATTATGATTAACTTTGTGTAATTTGTAGGCTAAGTCTTCAGAGTGACGTAACTGGACGAGTCTTTGACCCATCTTATGATTACTTATGGACGGAAGGGGACGAGTGAGTTGCTCAGTTGGTGGGCCGTCCCTCAGCAAATTTACATGTGAGGTTGGTGAAAGGCATTGTCTACCTTTTCTATTTTTTTTTCATTTTTAAATGTATTTATATAAAATTTTGAGTAAATTATATAATAAACGAAACAGCTCAAAATTTGCAGAAAATATCAATTCAATTAAATATTTATTATTTTACACTTTCATAATTGTTATAAATTTTGCAAATTATAACAATTATTTACAAATTATATATTATCAATTATTTTGATTTTTAATGTTAAACATTTTTTACTTTTCCCATAAAGTTGGACAATACTTAATTGTATTTTTTGATTTCTCAAATAACTTATAGGTTAAGTTATGTAATTTGATCCGGATAAAGATAATAAAATGGCTCAATAAATGATCTAAATCAATGGGTCAAAGTTTAGATGAAAAATGGATCCTGATCATTATGAATCGGATCTATATCGGGTCTGTGATGGAGAAGCCTGATATGAAAGTTATATATAAAGGTTAAAGTTCTTGCAGAAGCTCGTATCATTCGTAAGTATAAGGATTCTCTAATCTGTTAAGAGAGTTTATGTTTTGAGAAAATTGTAGAAAGACGTTGATTGCATTCCGGTGATTGGTTTTTGTGAAGACGGAGGTGAATTTGTGCTCATTTCAACTTAGAAAAGCTCATTTGAAGTTATAGAATCGAGATCAGATATTTTTCACATTTCTTTGTTTATTGCTCTTTCACGTTCAATTTAGGACACGTATTAAGGTATCGTCACGTGTTACATTTAATTGATAAGAGATGATGATCTTTTGATTCAAGGTTTATTAGAAGAGGCAGAGGAGGAGGAATACTAAATCTTAAGTCCAGATGAATGCTGATTTTACCTCTAACTAATAAAAAACATTGTTTTTGATAAACTTATAAAAAAAAAGGTCTTTGAATGAAGTGAACAGAAACATGTGTAGACAAGTTGTTCATTTAAAAGGACCTATGGCTTTGAGTAAGAAGAGGCTAGGAACTACATTAACAGTAGACTACTGAAAAGAAAGTAAGGATCTGTCTTTATTGGATAAATCTAATACTAGAAAAATAAAGTGACTCTTAAGAAGCTAGAGAACCACACACACTATATTATAAGTCCTTGATTCGTTGCAATTACTCCATCTTACCTTACTGTTTCTTCTTCATCATCATCATTTCCTCTGCGTGACTAGATTTGATTAAATTTTCTTCCCTGGAGTGCTTTAGAATCTGACAAGAAGGGGAAAAATGGTGGCCAAGAAGCCAAAAGTGGTCATAATTGGAGCGGGAATGGCTGGTCTAACAGCCGCAAACAAGCTCTACACTTGCACTAGCTCAAGAGACATTTTTGAGCTGTGTGTTGTGGAAGGTGGCACAAGGATTGGTGGCAGAATCAACACTTCAGAGTTTGGCGGTGACAGGATTGAGATGGGTGCAACTTGGATCCATGGCATTGGAGGCAGCCCAGTTCACAAGATTGCTCAAGAAATCCATTCACTCCAGTCTGAGCAGCCATGGGAGTGCATGGATGGTTTCTTGGAAGAACCATTGACCATGGCTGAAGGTGGGTTACAACCTATTCCTTCTATTGTGGACTCCTTATCCACCCTTTTCAAGACGCTCATGGACTATGCTCGGGGAGAACTGATTGAAGGTAGTGAAATCGAAACTTTTGATTTCTACAGACTAGCAGCTAAAGCCTACAAGATGAGTATGGCCAATGGTGGAGCTCGTGGTAAGCTTAGTGTTGGTTCTTTCCTTAGGGTAGGCCTAGATGCTTATTGGGATTCTCTGGGAGATCAGAAAGATGTCAAAAGTTGTGGGAATTGGAGCAGAAAGTCGCTTGAAGAAGCAATATTTGGTATTCACGAGACCACTCAGAGGGTTTACACATCTGCTGACGATCTCTCAACTCTAGATTTCCATGCAGAGAGCGAGTACATCATGTGTCCTGATGAAGAAATCACCATTGCTAAAGGCTATCTGAGTGTGATTGAGTCACTAGCTTCTGTTCTACCGGATGGTCTCATCCAACTGGGCCGCAAGGTCACAAAAATAGAGTGGCAATCTGGAGCTCAACAACCGCTTGAAAATGGTCATGCTAATAAACCGGTGAAACTACATTTCTGTGACGGCTCGGTTATGTTAGCTGATCATGTTATAGTCACAGTCTCACTTGGGGTTCTTAAAGCTGAAATTAGCAAAGATTCAGGTATGTTCAGCCCTCCTCTTCCATCTTTCAAGACTCAGGCCATATCAAAACTTGGATTTGGGTTAGTTAACAAGTTGTTTCTGCAAATAAATTCAAGGGGCGAGGAGGGGAAGAAGTTCCCATTTCTGCAAATGGCTTTTCGTAAGCCGGACTCTGAACTGAGAGATAAAAAGGTACCATGGTGGATAAGAAAGACAGCTTCTTTATGTCCAATTTATAAGAATTCTAGCGTTCTGCTATCTTGGTTTGCTGGGGAAGAAGCTCTTGAGCTAGAGTCCCTTAGTGATGAAGAGATTATCAATGGGGTTTCAGCAACAGTATCAAGTTTCTTACCGCATTTTCACAATCAAGTTTATTATAAAACCTGGAATGCTGATTCTGATGGAAGAACAGACAAAAGTGAAATCCTTTTCACGAAGGTTTTGAGGAGCAAATGGGGTACTAACCCTTTGTTCCTGGGATCTTACAGTTATGTAGCAGTTGGATCAAGTGGAGAGGATATGGATTCATTGGCGGAGCCATTACCAATGATTGATAATTGTGAAACTGCTGGTTCACCACCACTCCAAGTTCTATTTGCAGGGGAGGCCACACATAGAACTCATTACTCCACCACTCATGGTGCTTATTTTAGTGGTCTTAGGGAAGCCACTAGGCTTCTTCAACATTATAATTGTGTTGGAGTTTAGATACTTACTGCTTTCTACTATTATTTTTCAGGATTATATTTTCATGATATGTTTTCTAAGTATTTCCATCTTTCTTTCTTTTAGTTCATGCTAGTGAGCATAGAAGAAAGAAAAGAAGAGAAAACTAGAGTGGGATTGGGACAATTTTTAGATGTATTGCCTGGTTTAAGAAGCTTCTTCCAATTCCTCAATTTGCTTTCACAATGTTTTGTGAGTTTGGTCTACTGTTTCAGCTTACCGATCTCCAATGCACAAAGTAGCAAACACTAACTAGGATTATGTTGAGAATGACGATTACAAGGGCAAGAAAACTTTCAATGCACAATGGACAGGATCCGAGGAACCCGGCTCTTCCTAGCTGGAATTTCTTGATCAGTTCTTTTTTTGTTCTTTAGCTTGTCTCTATGCTCAAAACCCAAACCAACCCTTTGTAGCTCAGACACAATTTGTAAGTTACAATGGAAATCCAGTAGACAAATTGGGACAATGGATGAACTGGCCTAGAAGTCATATTATTCACACGAAACTATAGATAGAAACCAAACTTCTGTGTCCATACGGTACTTGTTTCTGTATCAGATTGCAGCTACAATGGGCCAATGGAAATCAATTAGATTGCTTTCCAGGATGTCCTTAACAATGAGACATAAGTAGAGATGCTTACAATCATCTGGTTTGCTTTGAACATTAGTGCCAAAGCTGAGGGGGACCCAATAAGAATGATGGGTCAAATTCCATGCATACGTAATGTGCCAAAATACAGTAAGACAGTTAACTAATTAGCTCTTCATCTGCAATACACTTGGCCTACCCACTTGGTGCCATCAGAGCTCTCTGCAGATACCAAATCCTTGAGTCTGTACGCTAGAGACAGAAAATGACTGTTCATAAACAACACATTATAGGCTAAATACCCCAGATATGTCTGTCTGTTTGTGCCTATAAATCTCAATCGCATTGCAAAAAGATGCAGCAATCGAGGACAAGCTATTGATAATTGAATCCTTCGTTGTATCCTCTTTAGAGTGTTTCATAATACCAAATGAGATCAAACTTGAATCACAAGGTTTCCTGTGACAACAAAAAAGCCTCTGAACTTGGTGTTATCGGTGGATTAACACTATTTAGTGTTTGTCTGAGACCATTGTATGGTCAAATCAATGGAGCTAACGTCTAAAGACTCCATTATTGGGATATTTGCCAAGCTCTTCCCTCAGAGGAAAAAAGAAGAAAACATGCAATGACCCACCTGCTGTCTCTTTCCACCTCTTGTGGGCTTCAATCAGTCTTTGATGATTGTTCATATCATACACCAGTCTGTCACCTTGTTGTCTCTTTCATCAAAGAATTAAATGAGAATCTCCATCCCTCATCCCACCTTAACCTAACCACTGCAGATAAATCCAAAAATGTTAATGATCATTAACATGGATCCTTGTTTTACCTATAATCATCATTATCAAAGGTCAATAGTTGTTACCAACAAAAAACGAAACCCAAGTGTAGCCTCAAACTAACAATTTATCCTTCTAGCCAACAGCTTCCCAGCTTCAGAATAGCTGTGAGACATTAACCAATCATCAATCTCATAATACTCAGCTTCTTTGATTTGGTGGATTTCCTTTTGGAGAGTGCTAGTGCAAGATCTTACATCCGATTTCTTGTTGCTGCAAAGCAGTTTTCGTATGTTTCTTTTATGCTCTCAAATTCCATGAAATCTTTCTCACCTAAAGTCATATAATCATTCACCCATATCTTTAAAGTAGCTAAAGTTGATAGGGATTCCAAGCATTTGATTGACTCTGGTGGAGGGTTAATTTGGTTCATTTCAACAAAAGGCATACACTTAAACCAAGTAAAGTTATATCAAAACCCTTTTAAAGTTCATCATCAGGGATAAATCCTCAGTAGAGCCTGAAACAAACATTGACTGAAGAACGACTTCTAGAGAACAGTAATCTGCTGAAACTATTATGCGAAGGTAAAAAGATGGGTTTTCACCAATATTCAGAAGCTAAATTTCATCAAAGGAACTTGTCACATGTTGTACTATGATAACATACTTTCAGTTATATTCAGTTGGATTTGCAATCATCTTTTTTTGTCAACTAAGGTTTGATATTGATATCACCATATCAGATTCCACTTGGTGACAGCATTCCTCTTTTCTCCATGTCCCAAAATCTTTAACAAACCAATGAGGGATCAATACTTGGGTCTTGTGCAAATCTTAGATTAAAAGTCTAATGATGCATTAGTAGGTGCGTATGCTTTATTCCTTTCTTTCCTTTTCTAAATGGGAACAACTTTACTATCCCTTGAGAACCAATGAAGTCTAAAGACAAGATATCAACTGATTTAAGTAACTTATCATCTTGGTATCTAAACATTGTCTTTGCTTTTTTGAGCCCCTTTAAGTCAATGATCAAACAGCTTCTCTTTCAATTCTTATTTGAAGGAATCTAGGGCCTATTCGTCTGGTACTAGAGTGTTTGAACTCCTTGCCCCAGCTCTCAGCAAAAAGTTTACAAGTGATCATGATATTTCTGATTACAAATATACCAATCACATGATAATTGTTTTTACCTGCAAATGAACTTCTGTAACTTTAACGGCGCAGAGGATGTCCTTCATTAGACAAATGTAAAGAAGTTTACAAGTCACAACTCAGAAGGAAATAACAAGGCATTAGTTTAAAGATTGTCGATTCAGTTGATTCAGCAGGTTCCAAAATTTCTAAACCTTTCGACTCATTGTTGCTGACAGAAGGTGTTGACCACACAATTCAAGAGAATGGAAAATTTTTTTTTAATTGTCTACTTTGGATATACGGTCCTAGAAAGAAGCAGAGGCAATTGAATCTTCAGAAACACTTACTGCACATGATAGCAACGAGGAAACCTTATCTTCAACAATCACATAGAACTGGACTCCTTGGTCAAGTCCAGTTTTGCCACTTCTGAATTACAAAACAGTCGACAAAAAGCCCTCTCTGAAAAGGATCTGTTCGGCTTGTCTTTTGTTAAGATTGTCCAGTGGTCCGGTCCATTCTTCCAGGCCTCTCGGAATCCTCGTCCCATTCTGCTTTGTCAATCAGGAAAATTCATTGAAAATTAAACAATTGACCATAGGTGTAGACCTATGGTGTACATAATATACATCAAAAGCCTGTCCCTTGATAACGAGGAGTAGCCTAATGGTTTCAGTTCCTCACTTAAGGCTCTCCTTTACAGGAGGTCTTGAGTTCGAGTCACGCCAAAGGAGGAGAAATGAAAAATTTGTCTTATTGATGATCCTCTAGCTCCCTGGGCACAGCTCCTTGATCGGATCAATTACGGACGTCTCGCTTCCAGCGGCAGTG
>JAOTAY010000008.1:2630312-2669517 GCA_025629805.1 Erythroxylum baracoense | reverse complement strand
TTGTAATATTTTAAATACTTTGTATTATTCTTATTTTTATATTTGTATTATGATGATTGTCTTTTTTCATATTAATTATGATTATTATTTATATGTGAAATATTTAAAAATTATTGTCATTTTATATTAAATTATGAATTGTGATTATTATTTGTTATTATGATTTTTAGAAATAGAGTTGATGTAAACTTGTAAACAGTACAATATATCAGTAGACTATTTTGTAAATTTTAAAAATTTCAGGGACTATTTCATAAATATAAAAAATTGCTCGAAACGGTACCCAGTATTGACCGATACCAATACAATACCGTTTCAGAACTCAATCCAATACCGAATTTGATACGGTATTCGCAACATTGCTCTCACCTCAACGTTAGAATTAAACAATAGAATGTGTGTTAAGTACTATCTCATTTCATTATTAACCCCACAACTAATCAGGCAGTTAGAAAAAAACATATTACAAGACGTCAAACAAACAGTCTTCTTGCGAAAACTTCATCACACAGCCATCGTCCCACTGGCAGTCAAATTCCTCGCCGTCGTTGACAAAACACACTCCCTCCCCGCCATCTTTCTTCTCCTCACGCGCTATCCACGAAACACCTCTCACTACCATCCCGATCCCTACCATGTCCACGCTGGCCATGACCGACGAGTCGGACCCCGAGAACGAAGACCCGCAGCTCTCCTCATTGCCGTTGATAGTTATGTATGACGAAGACGACTGAAATGTCAAGGACAAGTAGGAGTAGGGGTTGTCTATGAACTTTACTCTGGTGGTGGACGCCATTTCTGACGAGCTGGCGTCTAGAAACTTCATGAGCTCGGCCACCGTATGGTCGTCCACCGACAACCACGCCACAATGTCCTCACCCACCTCGTCGATGTTGTCCTTCGTCCGTGGACTCTTCACAGCCGTCTGGTTAACACCACCAACGTCTAGAGCTTTCCTCTTCCTCATCTCACTCTGCTCCACCTCCATTGTAGTTGTAGCGGTAGTAACTACTGATTATAATAGTAGTTAAAACTGACAAGAGGAAGAGGGAAGCTTCGTGAGATGAGCAGGACAGGAAGGATCCCGAATTTCAATCTGGAATGGAATTTGTACTTGTACTCCGTGGTTGCGTGTGGGTCCTACTCACACATATTGTGATACATTGTTTATGCCACGTGGATGTAAGAGAGAGAAGGAGTCACACAAATTTGGCGGGAAATGTGTGTATATATGGTTATGGATACACATGAAGCAGTGACAAAAGAGGAGGGTTGTGGTGGGCGTATGAGTATTGACTGTGTTAGTCGGGCTTCTGTTACGGTTATGTGACTATCCTTATAGAATTCAGAACATAATAGATTTGTTTACAACTCATTTTAATACGTATATGTTTTTTTTTATGAGTTTGTTAAAAACATCCTCTTCCTGGACTTCCCCAAATTCTGCCTATCAACAAAACTTTAATTAAATCGTTTTTACCCAGCAAAAATTTCATTGCACCGTTGTCGTTGGAACAGTATGCAAAAGAAGGGCAAACAAGAACAAAGATGTTTTTAAGACTTGAGATCAGCTGAAATTGGGAAGGCGGAGACAGTCAAAGAGTCCGCCGGAGCACAAGTGTTGTGTCTCGTCAAAACTAAACTGTTGTTTTAACAATCTGAAACAAAAGGGTGTCTTTTAAGTTCTCTTTAAAGGAAAAGCACCACACAGTTAAATCACATGATAAAGTTACTGTTAGAGCTTTTTGCATAGTTCCTTTAGGTTCTCTGTCCCTCTCTCAACTCAAGGCTTTGATCCACATGCAACAACATGGGACTTGAACTTCTCCAGCTCGCTCAGTACCTCATCCTCTGGCCTATAGAGCAAATCACTCATCCGCCATATCTGCATTTACCAATAAAACCTTTCCATTTGATATCATCTCCATCATCAATTGGTTTTACCAGAATCAAATATCTATCTATTTGAGGAGGGCTGGATATAATCGATTTTGAGTAGGAAGGAAAAATAACGGACCTGCAATGTGCCACCTCCACCTGTTGTATCACAATCATCAGACACGCTGACGACCGTCCAAGGATCATATGTGTTCCAATGAAAATCAACAACTTTGTCCCTGAAAAAAAGTGAAACAAGTTTGCATTTTCATGAGAGATACCTATGAGTGTCAGATCAAATCAGGTACGAACCTGTGCCCAGCATGCTGGAAAAACAATCCTAGAGGAGTACTTGGGCCTCTAGCCCCACGCTCAGTCTTTTTACCAACCTGCAGGAGGTAATAACCAGAATCACATCTAAACCAGACAAACAAAACATTTAAACTTTTCAAATGAGAGACAACGCTGCAGTCTACAGTTGTTCAATGTGTCAAATAGGCCACAGTTTTATAAGCTTATGGTCACTCGCTTTTTCATAGATTAAAAAGAAAGATCATCTATATTTCACAAGCGTGATGCAAAGAAAGGTATAAATCTTAAGGGAAAAGTCACTGGGGCCTTTCAGCAATTTTGCCAATTGCTCAAATGTGAAATACGAATGCTAGATACCATTATAGACACTACAAATGGGTGCAAATATATATGGTCCTCACATATTCAGTATCTATTACCTAATTATGCATATGCATCATTTTTCATACACGAATAGGAACACAGATTCACCCAAAACAAAAGGGAAACCTTCTTAGAGTTTGCTACTATAGACATACTTTGTCACCTCGGTCAAGGAGGCGTCTACAACGTGGCAAATTTAGAAGTATGTGCTATGAAGATATTGACATCCATACCTTCTCATAATCCCAAATGTTTAAGAGGCCATCCTCTGCAGAACTTCCAAACACTGATGACTTGTCTGGACACCACTGGAAAGAGGGACAACTCATATAAAGGACTTCCCAGTAACACCTTTCAGGCTACAGGTGCATGTGAAAAGAATTAAAGGAAAATAAAAGTGAAGGTGTGTAGAGTACCTGTACACAAAGTACTGCAGCTTTGTGGCCCTCGAATTTGTGGACAGGTGACCCAGCTCCATTAGAAGTAAAATTGCGTCGGTCAAACATGCGAACAGAATTATCTGCAGACCTGGAGATAAAATACAAAAACAACCTTGGTCAGTGTAAGACATACCAATGCATGAAAGAAAACTGCCAAATCCAAAGGAGTATAACTTAAACACACACCCAGTTAAAATAAGGTTATCATCATGAGGATTCCAATCAACACAGTGAAGATCAGCATCATGAGCCTTTTCAACCTGTCAACATAAGACAGAAAATGTGTTGGTAACATGAGATTCTACCAAAAAGCTTCACAAAAACAATTTATAGGGAATTATGTAAAGAATAATGCATGCAAAATATGCAACACTTCCTCTATCTAATGTCACTGAACAAGGGTGAAAGAAAAGACAAACATATATTTTCAAAGGAAGGAAATAATCTGTTCAACAAGAATTAAGACAAAAATCTCTAGTTCTGGACACCATCAGATCAGAATCAAGGAAATCTCTTGATAGGTAAAAATTATGTAGCTGAGGACCAAAGGAAAGAAGAAGTCCTGATGCATCAACATCACGTGTCGCTTCCTTTGAAGGGATAGAATAAAATCCCTAACAACTTGATCAAATTTGTATACTGCAAGTGTCAATCAAGGAAGTCTGACATAATTTGCAGACTCATAAATTCAAGGAATGGCTTTTGTTTTGGAGAGAATGTATAAAGTTTCAATATAGGGCAAACTTTTAATTTGGAATCTTATCAAGAAACTAAAGAAACAGAAGAAAAGAACATAACCTTGATAACTGGGCTGGTGCCTACTCGAGCATCCCATAATATAAGGCATGAATCATCTCCTACGCTACAAAACTCCTGCGCACTTCACCAGGAATGCATGTTTTGTCAGATATAATAAAACAAGTCTAGGAAGCAAGACAAAGACTTTTTTTTTTAAATTTCCAACACAGGCATTATGTTGAAGACATAGATAGGGTAAAGCTAATAATACCACCCAATGTTAATATCAACAATATAGGTCTCAAGAAAACATCTTCCAAGAAGAAACCATCATCAGGAAGGCATGTAAATATATTTCCAGTGAAAGTAACAGCCTACTCTTTTAAAATTAGAAAAAGAAGTCAATTGCATCCCAGAAACACCACAGCCTACTGTCCGAAAGCTCACTTATTTAGATAAACCTTAAGACTTGCATTCTGAAAACACAGGGGTGAGCAAACACCATATTAATCCATACACCATAGCTAGGTCCCTGAACATACCTAGATGGACAGAAAGTCACATCTTCAACCGTATCCTCATGCCCATGGTAAACACTTCGTGGTCCAATGGAAGGGCCATCAGCATTTTTATCATTACCATCCCCAGTCTTTTTAATTATAGATCCACTTGAACCCTTGGCTCCCGATGTGTCAATAGCAGATGATGTGATGTGGTCCTGGATACTCCACAAAACTACAGACTTGTCCTTCCCTGCAATGAAAACCTTGCAACTGAGAGTAAAGCTTTAATGAAGAAAAACAAATTCCAAGAAGATTCCGACAAAGACACTACAATAGAAAATTATTGAATGAACTACAATAATTGAAGACAGAAAGG
The DNA here is from genome assembly GCA_025629805.1 of Erythroxylum baracoense. Lineage (NCBI taxonomy): Eukaryota > Viridiplantae > Streptophyta > Magnoliopsida > Malpighiales > Erythroxylaceae > Erythroxylum > Erythroxylum baracoense. The sequence continues at coordinate 2,664,907 of JAOTAY010000008.1, read as the reverse complement.
ATTAAGAAATCACAACATATGGTAAAAGATAGAAAACAACAAACAGTCCAACCTCCAGAAAGCACAAAGGGTTCAGTCCGGCACATTGCAAGAGCAAATTCTGCATTATCCTGATGTCCAGTCAAAATCTGCAAGAATTGTTGTTTCAGAAACAGCCTTAAAGTAACAGTTATTTTGTGATAAGAGTGCTAGACGACAAACTTATCAAAAGGTCAGAGAAAATACATCTAATCAAATATTCTAAGTTCTCAATTCATGCAAGAAGTCACTTTATGGAAAAGACTGATCAGAATCATGAAACCCCATCAGATTCCATTGTATTTCCTTTCTGCATTAAAAAAAATGTAACAAAAGAATCTATCCAGTGGTAATAGGGAAATTCCAAAACTGTTGTCAAAAGTATCAACAAGGTATGGACAGAATCCAAATGAACACCCAAATGAAGAACAACATAAGTGCCACATTTATGATGCAAATGTATACCAAATCTGGGCGAGAATTTACAGCTCCAAGTACAGCATGGCGGTTAGGCTGTGCTTCAACGTCCCATATGAGAATCTGAAGTTAAGTTGCAATGCAAACATAAATAAGAATCTTAATAAAACAAAACAATCCTACCCCCTATATAAACAATCATAAAAAAGAAACTCACATCAGGGCTGTCAGTATGAGTGGCCACTATACTGCTGTTTTGAGGAAGTTCCCTTATTCTGTTTACCTGAAAAAAGATGTTGAATAAATTTTTGGAATGCTCATATAAAAGAAAATAATATACAAGTGTGGAGAAGGAAGACACATAAGAAGCAGGTAAACAGTCAGCAGGGCAGGCCTTTAACATACATTGAAGAATCATTGTACCTATTAAAAGGTATATCTAAGGATTTCACCGGTTAAAACGTAAAATGACTATAATGATGCAGGAAACAGAAACATGTTTGTACATATTTTGTTCAAGAGGTTCTCACCTCTCCAGGATGTATGATAGTTTTATGCTTTCGTACAAATGGAGAACGTGCTTCTTCATTGAACTGGAATATATAAGAATTAGCAATATGAGACAATCAAATAGAGGACCACAACTAAGGAGTAAAAGAATGAAATGATTTTGGTAACAGGTAATCACCTGAGATATGTGCTCTGCAGCAGCAACTCTAGGCTTCACAACTTCACAATTAGCAATCACCAGAGTGTTAGGAACACTACCATCAGTCTAGCCACAGCAAGTAAGACAAATATATCAGTAAATTGTATCAGGAAAACCATTGTCTACAAGTGCAATTCATAAAATTATAACTGAAGAAGAAGAAAACACGATTTCCAAGACAAAAACCATATAGCTAACATCCATGAGAAACAATGTTCATACTTCCATACAAGAAACGTGAAGAACCGAAGTTCATAATTCAGAGTGAAGATTCCTTAAAAGATTTCCCACAAGTGCAGGAACAATTAACAAGATAAAAAGAAATAATTGCAACAGGGAAATGCATTATTGCCGAGAACCTCAAACTTGCTCAAGTAGTAACTTGGTAACAAATTTTCAATGTGCCAAAATGAAACATAATAAATGTGCTAAGAAGAAAATGAATACTTCGCTAAGAACTAAGAACCAGTGTTCATCAAAAGCCACACATAATAGATGCGCACCTACCAACTTAAAAAGACGTTTGGAATTCAAGCATAACACTCAAATAGCAAGCATACCTGCTCGGAGAGGTAGAGGCGCTGCCTATTCTTGTAAGTAGACTGCTCCAGCTGCGGCCCCCACCTATTGACAACAAAGTCGAGTAATCGGCAAGCTATAGAGAAAACATGACTAAACAAATGTTCTACGAAGCTTGAACCAAAAAGAACAAACCTTTATTCACTTAATACCAAAAAAAGTAAGTACCCACCCAAACCACTCCCTAAAAACCCAACCCTCACACGGATAAAAGATATCACCCTTGGACAAATCAAACAGATAGATCCCAAGTTGACATAACCACACCCACACCAACACAATTTAAACTGGAAATGGAGGCAACCCAGATAACAAAAACAGAAATAAAAACCCAAAAACCCTAGAAATGAGAACCCATACCTGCAAGAGAGAGAAGGCCAAACAAGATTATGATTGGCGAGCCAGTCATAGAGAACAGGAACAAGAGCTTTCCACTGAGAGTACTTGTCGTCGACGGAATGTTGCTGTGACCTCTTTCCCTCCTTCATCTTGCCAGCACTCTGTTGTTGCTGTTGTTCCTTTTCGTCCTTGGGCTTAGGTTTGCGACCTCTCTTCTTCGGAACTTGACCCTCCATTGTCGAAACTTGTAGTGTAGAGAGCGTAGGAGAAGAACAAGGATAAAGACTATTACCCTAAAACCCTGGTCTGACCATGAATGCAGTGTAGAAGTGAGACATAAACTGTGATTGTCAATGGTGAGTGTGGAAGAGGCGAATCGCGGTGAAAGTAACGAGGGTACGGCTGTGGTCTTTTGGTAATTTAATCCTCCTCTGATGTCTTTTTTATTTTTTTCACTCAATTAAATTTTCATAATAACTTTTGAAGTTTCTTAATCATTTTGTAGATTGAAGCATACGAGGGTCCATTAGTTTTACTTTTATTTTTGGTTGTTGTTATTTTTAATTTTAGTTTTTTATTTTTTAAATAAAACCAAACATCTGTTTAGTTATTAATATAAATATAGTTATATTTTTATTATTGATGATAATTACATATTATATAAAATTTAAAGATAAATTATTTTAAATAATTAAATAATTAAATAATATATATTTAGTTAAATATCTAATTTTATATAATTAGATAAAAATTTGATCAAATTTAAACTAAAATTAAATGAATTTATTAAATGATCAAATTTTTAATTAGATTAATTAAAACTCCAACCCTAATTTTTTTTCCAACTCCTTTCAAGTTTTAAATTGATTATTGAGCCAAAAAATTATTGAAAAACTAAATCTTTTCAAAATTTTCTTAAACTTTTTAAAGATTTGAATTGGACTCGATTTTTTTAATTTCAACTTTTTAAAAAACCTTCGTTCCTAAGCCTTAAACTCATCAAAAAGCTAATTTTTCTAAATTTAAACCCAAACTTTATCCAATCAACTCAAACTACCAAAATCTGAGTACAAAGTAGAGTGAATTATATTCATGAAAGTCGCAATCGATGTTTGTGCCATACGATCTCCACAGGCTTTCAGATAATAGTTGCCAATTAACTGGATTTTTTTTCAGACTTAATTTTGATCTCAATACTATAACTCGTGTCCTTTAAACCGTTCCCGTCAAGAGCCACAAAGGGATAAAGACAAAGAAACTGTGACCTTTTAGGTGTTCGTGACGAAGGAGAATGCTGATTTTTGTATTCTCAAGCCTAGAGCCTCTGGCCTAAATCCAAAAGCAGAATCTATTTCAGCCTAGCCGGCCCAATCGATTGCCATACATACTCCGGATAACATCTAAACATGTTCACCATGACGGATGCAATCCTCCCAACATCTTAAACTTGCAAAGTTCTCACAAAATCATCCCCATTCTTACTAAAGGTAAGGAAAAGGGGCAACTGGGAATCTTAATTCTATCGCCTAAAATATGAAATACTTAACAATTGAGAGGAGGTACTTTTGACGCTAAAGGATTATCAGAAGTAATCATTACAGTCACCAACTCAGATCCATTTAACTAAACAATGAAGAACATAACACAATTGACAGGAAAATATTCCTTTTTAGCAAAATTTTAGCTGGTCTAATATCAAGATCTTAAACATAGACACCGGAAGCAAGCAGCAAAAACAAAGAGCCAAAACCCTGCACAAAGTGTATAGATTAGCAAATGAATCAGAACAACAAATCAAATACACAAACATACAAGAAAATATACCAGAAAGAACGATGCCAAGGCTCCAGTAGTAAGCTCTTTGGCGAGGCTTCTAGTTCTCCGGGAAGAAGTTGCCTCGTAGCTGCAAAACATGTCAACAGAATTATTTGCATGGTGCATTATATGCAGGAAAACAAAACGATGTCAAATTACTGCACATAAGTATCTTGTTTTGCTGTCGAGTGCTTAACAATAAATGAGTATTAATTTTACTCAATCAACACAAAACTTCATGGTCAGACATTTCTTTCATATTCACACCAGAATCAACCTTCAGCATTCCATACTGACTCGTGCTTGGAAAACATCAAAGAACTAAAAGATCTTAATGATTCAAACAACTACTTCAATGACCAGAGTAACTTCACCACATTTAAATCGCTCTAAAAACTTCATCGAATTATATTAAGGGAAATTCTTTTAAAAACTTACGTAACTCCATATAAATATCAAGATAAAACCTCAAATCAGTACATTTATTTAATGAAGTATTTCTATCGAGTTTTGCACGTCAGGACATCATTAAAAGAGATAAAGGATTTTAAGCACACAGAAAACTAGAAGGTAACTACTCCATCACATCCTATGAAACCTCGGAAACACTATCCACAATTAACAGAGGATAGACAGACAAAGAAAAGGAGCTTTTTATAAATATAAAGGTCACTATGTACCTCAATTATTTTACTCAAGCACACGCAAACTCCTACACGGAAAAGGCCCAACTCCAGTTTGAAACTTATAAAGAGAACCATGATGAGAAGACAAAAATCAACCAAATTGTTCCCAAAATATCAAATGAGCTTAACAGCAGACCGCATAGGGCAGTCCAAAGAGCACACTAAAGAGGCCATAATGCAGTGCAAAGGGTCCAACCTAAACAACAGGATACTGCTAGTTGCACAGCAGTTAATTACTATGAGCTGAAATTTCACGATTATTGTAGTTAAATACCAGATTGATTATATATAATTACCGGATATTCCGAGTTAATTGGTGGATGTTAATCAAACTGTGCAGAATTGTACTACCTTCCCTTCTTTTTAATTAATTTCATCAAGAAAGAGAACGGATCTTTTAGAAAATAGATGTCTAGCAATTCAAAGTTCCAAACTTTTCACGGATTCCACGGAAAGCAGCTAGAATGCACATTAAAATTGCAGGTTTAAAATATGAGCCTCATAGCAAGAAAGAATCAGACGTTATTACTAATCGAATCAAATCCGATACATTCACTAAGCCACAACACCACGGATCTACCAACATTAAAACTGGAAATTCAATTGTATCGCAATACTCATAGAAAGAAACGAACAGTTTCAAAGATCAGATCGAGAGGTTACATGAAGAAAGAAGCAGTGATCACGAGGCCAATAGCGAGCATGAAGACTGATAAGGTAGGGTACCATGATTCTGGGACGGGACTGGTGATCGGTTTGGGTGCCTTCAAAATTACCGAAATAAAAATAAATTAAGCTCATCGCACAAACCCTAGAAATGCGATCCAAAAGAGAATTAACAAATACCATATCGCTGGTGGTGGTGGCTGTGGTGGCGGATAGGGAGATCTTCTGGCTTCGATCGAGTGAACTACGCGCCGTAAACTGCTATATGACTCGTAGTCTTCTCCTCGGTAATGTTAACGTGTACTAGGAGACTTCATGGACTGTTCTATTTGGAAAAGTCCTAGCCCTTGGGCCTTAATTAAACTCATCACCTATAAGCCCATGTTTGGATGGCTTACATGTATTATTATAAAGGCCCGAAAGAATAATTTGACCCTAGTATTTATGATATAATACAACTTCAACCGTAATATTTTAGAAACCGTTTGATTCTACTTTTATTTTTACGTCGTAATTTTGAGTTTTAATTTTTAATTTTTAATTTATATTTTTTCAAATAAAAACATAAAATTATTTGATTGTTAATGTTAATTTAGTTATACTTTTATCAATTATAATAATTATTATATTTTAAATAAAACTTAAAGATAAATTGTTTTTAATTAAATAAAATTATTTAATCTCTTTTATATATTTATTAAAAATTATTAATAAAATTTATTAACTCTTCACTTCCATCTCATTCCTTTCCATTTTATTATGAAATCTTCACCTAAACGATAGAAATGTGTTATGTTCCGATTCATTCCATTAATAACACTCTAACCAAACAAACTCTTAAATTTTGTTTTGAATATTTTAAAAATATTAGGGTTTAATTTAAACGTTTCAAAATGTTATACTCTATTTTGTTGAAAATGTTAAGTTTAAAAATTAAAATACACATTTTTATGTTATTATAGAGGCATTACACAATTTATTCTTTCTACAAATTCACTCATGTTAGTTTAGAATTTATATCTTACACTTATCAATCTAAAATATTTCAGGTTCGAGGTATGACCAAAATAGAGGATATGCGCTGTTTATAAAGATGAATTGATTACTTAATTTTAAATTAATAAATTATCAAATAATAAATTTAAAGTGTGTAATTTGTAAACTACTTTTATGTACTACACATTTAAAAATAAAAATAAAGGAAAAACATTAGAAGTAAATAAAATACTTTGCTTATTTTCGTCAAAAATTTTAAATTGCACCTTAATATTTTATAAAAATTCTTAAGCAAATTCTTATATTTATATTATAGCCTATATTTAATGTTTTCAAAATAATATTAATAGCATCACAAAATCTAAATTAAATTTCTATCATTTTTTAGTAACTAAGTCATTAAATTTTTTTTAGAAACAACTTTTTTTATTAGTTAGGGGTAAGATTGTATACTATTGGACCTTCCCAAATTCTGCATCTAAGTGAGATTTTTACAGGATATTGTTGTTAAACTGTTAAATTTTTATTAATTTATAACAATTAAGTTTTTTGATAATCTAAATTTACCAAACAATCACATAATTTTAAAATTTTAAAAATAGTAATTAAAATATAATTTTAACTCAATATTTTACAAAAGATTAAAATAAATTCTTATTATTAATTCTAATAACACTTTTATAAGATATAAGTTGCCCTCGAGGACTGTGGCCAAATGGTTGACAGCGCGACTTGTCGTGCACGAGGTCCGCGCACATCCCAGATTCGATTCTATGCTTCATTGCTACAGCCCTCGTAAGAGTCTAAGGCAGACAGTCGAAGTTTTTATTCACTGAGATGTTGCTTGTTGGGCCTTCTTGTTGGAGGTGCTGCTCGCTAGGCTCCCTATTATACGCGAGGTGTTGCCCCCTAAGCCCTCCAAAAAGAATTTCCGTCGTGCTTAAAAAAAAAAAGTTTAAACTGAGTCTTAACTCCAATCAAAGACCACCTTAATGTGTCATTGAATGCCTTAAATTTTATGTTTCAAAAAAAGAAAATAAAAGTCTTTTTTCCCTTTTTCCATTTTCTGTTGCGAAGATTCGTAACTATAAAGTAAGGTACAAAAGCAGTTGTGGGAACAGAGTTGTGGGAATCTGTTCCGGCACATAAGCAGTTTATGATCTGAAACAAAAATTCTGTACGTTCAGGTGACATGTGCCATTGCCTCCTCCTACAAGCTTCCGGGCTATTGTTGCAACGACCCTACATTGGATGCACGAAATCAGCCTCACTTAGCACTTGTTACCTCTGAAACTTAATACTGAGAATAGAGCATATTGAAGTTACATCCTTCCAGGTTATGAACTTTCTCCTCGACGAGACCTGTGACTTTCTTGCAGTTCTTGTCAGTTTCTTCACCATTAAGCCCTGTTGTGGATCAGTGTTGTTTGGTGGAGGACTAGATGCATTCTTTCTCACAGTTAGAAATTCAGAAACTGGAAGGTGTTAATGTTAATGTGAACCTGGTGACCATATTCTGAAAACAATCCCATGTTCGCTCACACTTTCCCCCCTCAATCTCTTCAGTCTCTGCCAAAACCATCTGCTCCTCCCTGTTGCCAGTGGACCTGAACTAGAGTATCTCCTAAATGAAGATGCCCGCCTGTTATACCTCGCAGATGAACCGAACAAATTTGACATTGACAATGCCCTCTCTATATCTGGCTCCGAATCGTAGTTAGTTGCTGCAATTGCCAGGTTTTGAAAAGGATCTAGCAGCTGTCTTGTGTCACCACTGACCTCCGCATCCATATCAATGGATAAATCCTGGCTGGAACTCCTGGAACCAGCTTCTTTTGCCTCATCACACTCATTGCATATTAATTTTAAAGCCTGAACAACCTCACCCATGAAAGGACGGTGTGATGCTTCTGGTTGCACACACATTGAAGCAATAGCTGCCACTTTGGCCACGCTGTCTAAAGGAATATGGGGTCGTAGAGATGGATCCATAATCGTTTCCAACCCTTCTTTACTTGTGAGAAGTGGACGTGCCCAAACAACTAGATTCTCTTGACCTGGTGGCTGCGTCATGTCCACTGGTTTTCTTCCAGTAAGGATCTCAAGAAGCACTACGCCATAACTGTATACATCACTCTTCACTAGAAGATGACCAGTCATTGCATACTCTGGAGCTACATAGCTGGTAAAAACGATAGAAAAGAATTATTAGCATAAAATCCAGGAGGAAGTTATGTGTAATTGACAGCCAGCTAGAGATTAATATTATCCCCTCCAAAAAAATCCTTGCTACCTTTAATCAGAATAAAACATATTATCACTGGAAAGTTGGTATTAACAGCCTTGTTTAATTGTATCTCAAAGTTACCACACCAATTTCACCAACTTCCTGGAATTACCAACATTTATTTGAAGTTGCCTTAAATGATCCAAAGACAGTGGCATCCTAGTGAGGAGATTACCTTTCAGCTCAAGATGCGGACAAAATATTCTGAAATGTATCTGTAAATAACCCCAGATTCATGTACATATTATAATATCAATTTTTATGTCACACAACTTTATACGGCGGAAGAATTCTCACCCAAACGTTCCCATGACACGTGTTGATATGTGTCTGTTTTCCTCATCCATGGCAGTTCGGGCCAATCCAAAGTCAGAAACTTTTGGCGTGAAATCATGTTCCAACAAGATATTGCTGGACTTGAAGTCCCTGTGTATGACTGGAGGGTTTGAATCCTCGTGCAGATAAGCTAGACCTCGAGCTGCACCGAGAGCTATTTTGATGCGGGCATTCCAACCTAGTGGAGCAGATTCCTTATCAAACCCTGGTGAGAAAAAATGGATTAGTATGATCATTTTGCAAAAAAATTATATGAATTGATAGGAAATTCCAAGAAAATAGAGTAGAGATTTTCTTTGATCTAAAGAGCAGAAGTAGTACCATGTAAATGAGATTCCACACTTCCATTTGGTATGAGCTCATAAACCAAACAGTGGGCATGCACCTCTGTACATATTCCTATCAACTTGACCAGGTTCCTATGATGAAGGCGGCTAAGCATTTCAACTTCAGCCAGGAATTCTCGGCTACCTTGTTGATCATCTCTCTTTAGAACTTTGACTGCTACTTTCGTTCCATCCTCAAGAATACCACTATAAACACGGCCAAAGCCTCCTTCCCCCAGTATTCTTGAAGCATCAAAATCATTAGTAGCTCTTTCAATTTCACCTATGCTGAAAGTCTTTGCAGATCCTGTGTAAGGAGCAATACTAGATCCAAATGACAATGAAGCCGAAATGGGACCACTTCCATTCCTTGATCCAGTAGTACCTATTCATTGCAGATATCCAAGAGTTTTAAAGGTATGATTGTTAAATAAGGACAATGTACGTACAAGGTTTAGGCTAGAAACATATTGAAAATGAAGGCATGCAAGCATGTCCAACTGCTTGTCGACATATTCAAACAACAGAAACAGCTAAAAAGGAAATTTACTCGAAGTGCCTCGCTATGAGAATGACGCTTCCCTAATGCTTGGCTAAGTCTTGCATACCAATAAAATAAGGACTATTTAAAGCAGAATGAACTGAACGAGGCTGATGCATCTTGTGTGATTGAACGTATGCATCACACAAGCAATTCACTCTCTTGAACTACTATACAAGAACAAACATGCCGCACATGCACCAAGCTTTATATATTATAATTCCATGAATCACCTGATGGCTTTGCTACAGCAAGTGACGAAGTCTGTACAATTGTTGCTGGATGATTTCTGCGTTCTTTAAGTCTAAATAACAAAATCCAAGCTACAGCAGAGCATAGTACTAGCGCTACAAAACCTGACAGCACAACAACAGCAATGATGCGGCCGCCAAGCCCATTTTTATTCTGCCTTATGGTTACATCAGCCCCAAGGGGCTTTATTTTCCTGTCGCTATTATCATATCCAAAATTGGGTCCATCATCTTCTATGTTAATGCTTCCTGAAGGTGGTGATGGAGGTAGACCTACAAATGCAGAACCTCTGAACGAATATCCAGAAAAACCTATCTATGGACACATTATGAACCCAAGATACGAGAAGTTCACAAACCTGGATAGTTCACGTATAAGACTTTATAGTCCCCGAAAAGGGAAGTTTTAATAACAACTAACTTTTTCCAAAACCTTCTGAAAATAAGAAATGCAGTTGTATCATCAAATCTTTCTCCAACTGGAACCAAGTCAATGTGGACAATCGTCTTCTCTGGCTGCTGACTGGTAGCGTTTGCCGCCATAATACGAACTTGACTTCGTTTCATGAAAACACCAGTAGCAATCTCATGAGAAAGCTTTGAAACCAATGGGAAAAAAGTGTATAATGCAACACTTAAGCGCAGTCCAACTTGTATGGGCAAGACACAGCCACATGGAGACCCAGGAGGGGTATTTGTATATGGATCGACACAAACAGTAGTTGAACAATCTACAAAACCAAGTTGGCCAGTGTGACATTTATGAAAACTTTATAGGGAAGACGAAAACAACAAAATGTTAGAGATAATTAAAATCCTCAGATAAACAAAATCAGAACTTTTATAACCTTCATTAGGAGGTGGAGTTGGCAATGCTTGGACAGGTGGCAAGAAGGGTTTTGAACTCCTCGATGATGACACAGAAGGAGAAAGAATGGGCACTTGGAAATGAAACCATAATCATAGTAAATAGGCAAGCAAAGTGTAAAGGTAAAAAATCACCAATTACAACCAGCAAAAAGAAAAAGGAAAGGAAAATATTAGTGTTCCTTACTCTCAGTCCAGACAGAGGTTGCCAGAGATGGGGAAAGAGCAAGTGAGACAATGGTTGCTGGTTTACGAAAAAGGCCATGAGAAGCAGAAGCTGAAGGACCTGAAATGCAGGAAATCCAATATGTTCTTAGATCAGAAGTCAAAAGGTGATTCACTCAAGCATTCATCATTTGGTGTACCTGGACCAGGATCTGGAGAAGCATAATGTGTATGCCTTTTTGTCTGTAAAAATGACGGAGGGATTGCAGGATCTGAAACGGATGACAAGAATACATTTGGAATCAGAAATTTAAGAGCATAATACAAAGCATTTGATTATCTGCATGGGGAATTTCTTCTAGTGTAAAAGAGAAACCTTGTTCATGTGAAGAGGGAGGATACATTGGGGGTGACAAAGCAGAAGCAGGGCGGTCGGTCTTGTTTCTTGTGTGGTTTTGCTTATGAAAAGGGATAGAAGGTGGAGATGCAGGAGTTTGGTACCCTTTACTTGGAAAATATGACCTAGCTGGAACAGGAGCACCACCAGAGTGCTTCACAGCTTTGTGCACTGAAGGAGCAACAGCAGTAGAACCTACATAACACTAACATAAAAATTTAATATCTCCAAATTTTCATGCCATTCAGTGCTTTGACTCATATTTGCATTTGAAAAATTACCTTTATCTGGTGAATTGGCAACAGGATCCAGAGGCTTTGGTATCTCTTCTGGCGATGCTGCAACTGGAATCCCATGTTTTTTCCAGTTAATGCCTGAGTGAGGAGTTAACACATGGGAAGCATCAGGGCCTGCAAAGAAGGTTGAAAATCTATTAAGGTCAGTTCAGATTTTCCTTTTGCTTCATAAAAACAGTTTCTTCAACTTGTAATTGAGTCAAATGAGCAAAAACCAAAAACTGTATTTCTTAGCAACTTTACTAGCATTCCATAAATGAGACAATTCAAAGTGCAAAAACGACCATATGCAAAATTAGTAATAAGTGGAAATTAATAGCATCCAATATCATTGATTCGGTGAAATTCTTGCAGTTTATCGCCTTTAGTTGGCTGAAAGTTTAGAGGAGGCAAAGGTTTAGACATTTCAGGTGGAGGAGCAGCATCTGGAATTCTAGTTCTTTTCCAGTTACCGCTAGGAGAAGGTGTTGATGGATGAGAGACATCACGACCTGAAGTCTGATAGGGAGCAAAAATAACGCTGAACGGATGGTCAACATCTTTCATGAAACAAGCTTTTCCGGTCAAAACAAATAGGAATATCACCATACACTGCAACAGATCACTACAAAATGCCTCACAGAAGTATAGATCATGAAATGATCAAATAATGGGAATTTAGTAAGAAATGAAATGTTTCGAAAGCACAAACCACCATGACAGGTGGAGATATTCTCATTCCACACAAGCCAACTGGAATAAGATATCAATTGACTTTCCAGACAGCATAAATATTCAAAATCGGGATGGAGCTATTACATAACCCTCAGGTTACAAATCAGTTTGGTTGACCTGACAATCAGCGAACTTTTCGCACACCACTTGGAGCTGTAGGATTTTATCGAGGGGAATTGAATGCGACATAGGGTGGAAAGAAGCTCTTATTAGCACAAGAAAGATGTAACAAGAGGTCCATAAATGGAAGTTCTTGCTTAGTCCCAACTCGTAGGGACAATAACTTCAAGTTTACGTAAAATAAGTTTCAAATATTAAATAAATTTGAACCTAGTAACACAGAAGGAACATGGAAGGAGATTGGAAGCATTGGTGGGGCATTATGTGGTTTTTCCTTTTCAGGTGACCCAACTGGAACTGCTGTTTTCAGAATTAATAGAATAAGGATTAGAACAAAAAGTAACAACCAGGTCAACATGAACCTCTAAGTCAAAGAAAAGACAGTTAGCATGCATACCAGTTGATACGGATGGCATTCCTGAAAGTGCTAATGGGAGGTCCGCAGGTTTGTTTTCTTCCGAATTCCTTGGAGGGGTTGGGACTGATATCAAATTTTGGAAAAGGAAAGAAAGAAATAGGTGCAATTTAAACTCGAATCTACTCTTATCTAATAGATGTAATGAAGGAAAACACTATTCGTATTTCAAATGAATTATAAGGAAGACATGATTGGAGGAAGACCAAACGGGAATGAAGTATTTATATTCAACTAGTTACAGTTAGAAAAATGGGAAATGAGCATAACAGCATACTCTAAACAATAGATTTTGGGGCATGAACTCCATTGAGTGATCTGTTTCCTTAATGAAATTTCTTGGTGAAGATTAAGGTGCACTAGGGAGGATAGCTGGTGAATTTTGTGCTAAATTACTAGCAGTTGATTCAATTCCAAACATATGCATACTTGACAAATTTTTTATTTGCAAGAAAATTATAGAAGGTAGCAGCACTAAGCAAGTGAATACCTAGCACTTGAGCAACTGAGGGTCGATTTGAGACTGCATTGTCAGAAAACAAAAATGCATAATCAAGCAACCTTAATAAAAATTACCAATTTACATTAACGGTTCATGGAATTTACTATTTGGATGGATCTCAGAGATTGGTGCACTGCTTGTCATTGATGCCCTTAGATGGACTGGACTAGCTATACTTTGCATTGTTGAAGGAACCTCTGAAGAAGTTGCTGGAGATGGAGATCCATTATACGCTGAAATAAAATAAAATCTAAGAGCTTTTTATACCAAATTCAAATAAACCAAGCAACTGACTGCACATTATCGAGGCATAAGATAACAACACACTTGGAGAACCAAGTTGAATAGCTTTCAGTTGTCTAAGATTCAGAGGATAATATAGTCTTATGTCCATGGAACTTAATCTCCTTGGATAATTCCTTAACAAAGCATCCTTCCCCAGAAGAAGCATGAGTTAAGGATCGACAGTGAGAATCCATTTCAGCATAGTGATTAGGTCCAATCTGTGACAGTAACTTCAGTTAGATAATACAAGCTTAGCACACACTTGATGAAGGCCTATTTCCCAACAATTCCATACATGTTCAGATCGACAAAAGCATCCAAACTTGATCAAAATTCTATGACTCCTCTACTCCATAACTAAAATTAGCAAGACCCAATAAAGATGAGCTAAATGTATTCAAACTTCTAACCATTAGCAGTCCACAATTGGAATTCCTGAAGTTTAGAATACATCCCAGTTAGACTATCAAGAACCTGATAATTTAATCAACTGAACCATAACTTAAAAAGTAAAGCTCATGGCTTTACCTGCAGATTCTTCGGCCGTGCAAATGAAGCCAATGACACAGACTTTTACCAGCTGAAAAATGGCTTCGACCACCAACCCCATCCCATAAAGCACCAAACCTCGAGAACCTTCAGCACAACGTCCTCAATGACGATGAGGAAATCCCATAGCAATCAAGGAAATAGCTAAGAATGAACTTTTCACAGAAAGAAGAAAACTTGAAGCGATAACAAAAGGAAGGTTGCATTAACAAAGCCTCACAACCAGTGCAAGGAAAGCAAGCTGTGAGAAACCCAGAGTATGTTTGGTGAAAAGAACCCAGGAATATCTATAATCCGTGAACTTAAAACTCCAAAGTTGGCAGAGCTGAGAGATTCCTTCGCATGTAGCAACGTTGTCACTGACATGACTTACTATGAAACATTGAAACGCAGTTAAAACCCGCCAAGACCAGGAAACAAAAACAAAAACATAAATCAAACAAAGATAAAAATGGACATAAACCAACATAAGACACCCACCTTTACAATGTAACAGCCAACTTTACGACGCATAACAGTTATGGGTAGTTTAGTGGGGAGACAGATGGAGAGAGGGCATTGTTTAGTGACATTTTTTAAGAGATAAAAAGTTGACTTTGCTTTTAAGGGTGGTGTGTTAATGGGGATATAATGAAACTTTTTAACATGGTGGGTAATGGAATTTGTGGGGCTTGTTTAATTGGTTGCTTAGACCCATTGAGTCACAATGACTTTTTGAGAGTGAGGTGTTGCTTGTGTAAACGGAAGATCAGATGAACGAACAGCCGACGTCAGCCACTATTGGATTGCTTGGTCACAATATCATGGTCGACGTATGTTTGAGTGGCTGTAATCCTTGACACACTATGGTTAAATCCTGTGTAACACGGTGAGGTTGACATGTTAACTGTACTTATATTAACTACACCATCTTCAAATAGCTTATCAGTTAACATTTACTGCTTAATCCTTCTTCTGTGGCGATAGTTCTCAGCGCACACTTTTGCCATATGACAATTTCTTTTAAGAAATGTTTTTTATTCTAAGAATTTGGATTCTCAAAAACAAAACAATATCTTTGTCTCCACTTCACTTCGATTTGGTACTAAACTTTGTTTCTATGTCCTGTCCTTGTAAATTACGTTTCTCTGATTATCATTTTCTTGTAGGCTAGGCTAGTACGTTGCCATTATTAAAACTCCAAACTTGGGTCCTATCCATTATTAAAACTCGAAATAAAAATAATTTTTTAATTTATGTCTACATAAGAAAAAGAAAAGCCCTTTTTCCTGGCATTCGTGGTTTAGCATTAGCATGCTATGTTTCGAGATTTGAACCAAAAATAAAAAAATAAAACTACCATATAATGATATTAACTTAGGAGTTAGGAAATGTTTGCTTTCATTTTTATTTTTAATTTTTTCAAATTTAATAAAAATGTTATTTATCTCAACTTTTAGTTTTTGACTCTATTAATCTTCATATTTTTTAAGAATTATAAGAATTTTTTTTTCATAATCTGATTTACTATCGATTGAACAATTACACATATATTATTTAATTATATATTATTAATTATTATTATGAATATTTTTATTTAAAATTATTTATTTAATTATTGTTAATTATATTTAAAATATCTTCAAAAAATATATACTTCAAATACTTTAATAATTACAAAACATATTAACAAATAAATATTAATTTAATATTTAATTATCTATTTAATACAATTTAATAATTTTAGCAAATGATTTATCGGAAAATAATATATAAAAATTAAAATAAAATTATTTAATTCATTTATTTATGAAAAATAATTTATCTTTAGATTTTATATAATATATAATTGTTACCATTAAGAACATATAACTGCGTTAATATTAAAAACTAAACAAAATTTATTTTTATTTTAAAATAAGAAATAAAAAATAAAAACCACAAAAAAAAGCAAAACATAAAAATCTCTCATAGTCTACGTATCAATTACATACAAATGTTATATATAGTTGGAGATAATGTTCATTTACTTGGACATGATTATTATTCTTACCTTCATCGGACCCACTACGACAATTTTACGTTTGTGTAGGTATGCATCTAACACATCATAATCATTTTCTTTTCCTTTTACATATTCCCTAACGACTTTGCTTTCTTTTACTTCTGCTAAATATGAAAGTCAACGTTCTTTACTTAGACACGCGCCCGCACTGGCTTGGATGTTCGAAACCCAACTCTCAAGGAACCTTTATTCATAAGATCCATGTTGAAATAATGAAATGGAAAACGTAATCATTATTTGGGCCCATTTAGCAGCTTTTGGTGCCCTCACACTTTGCTCTGCTATATGAACAGATCTGACCTGTTTACATATTCCATTCAAAGAGACGCACGAATTGTGCCTACGAATCTGAACTCAAACATAATTTGAAAAATGAACAAGTTAACCCAAAGTAGAGCAATTTGAGCATACCCACAATGTCCGAAACAATTTGTTGGGCCAAATTTGAATAGTTTAAGCTCGAAATCAATCCAAATCTAGTCCGAAGATGACCAATTCAACTTGTCAAAAGTGCAATAGGACTAATTTTCTATTTGGAGATACGAGCTAAATTTATATCTGTGTCAGAAGCCCAACCAAGATATAACTTTTTCCGGCCAGGCCAATTTGAGCTCAGGCCATATTGCCATTCTATCCAACTTACAATCCCCTCCTTAAAATTAATTGCAAAAATGGTCAGACAAGCAGCACAGTATGTTACATATTCAGTGGTAAAAGAGAACTAGATGCCAAATGTATAAACTTGAAAAGATGAAGTGTTAAATGCCGAGTGGCTCGACGTGTTCAACCCCTAGATCATAGCATCACAGGCAAAGGGGCACTTTAATTTGCTAGGTCTGGCAAAGTTTCACAGTTTCCACTACATGCATGATACCAGTAGGGGAATGCATTGGACGTCATGGAACTGGAGCTAGTCCATCAGTGGATGAATTATCCTTATTAATGCCCCAAAGACATTTATGTTAGAAATGGAGCTAAAAGATCATAGCTTATAAGAATCAAGGCAAGGAAGTACCTCACCAGAGTAGAACAAACAGGGACATATGGTAGCACACTTGGTTCTACACTAGATCATAAAGCTTGTTCTAGCATCAGTTTGTCAAAATCATCTATTTGGATCAACTTCTTCAAAACGTTTCTTGAATTCCTCCGTCATTTTTGTCTCTTCTTCTTTGCTAAGCGTACACTTTCTCCAATCAGCTCTCTCAGGCATGTTTAGTAACCCTGCTAAAACCTGTAAAATGTTTCCTCTTTATCCCAGGTGGGCTTACAAACATTCATTTAAACCAAACTAAACATGTAATAATCATGATTATTATTGAGCTGACAACACGTGGCATCAGCAAATAGTGTAAGGCAATCCGTAACATGGTTCATTCTGGTTCCCAGTTTAAGTTTTTTAAAAATTTATTTTGGGTAAATAGTTCAAGGGTTTATTGTAAACATCACGATTCAACTCTTTCCCCGGATAAAAATTTATTTTCAAATGGATTATCTGAAAACCAATCAGTGGGCTTAGCCGCAGTCAGCTACAAAAACTTAGGTTTCTGTTAAGCATTACCATCTACCACTCGCAGTAACAAATTTAAACAGGAGTTTTGCATAATGTGAATTATTAAACATTTCAAGACATTCACTAGTCCGCAAGAATTATTTATTAGTTGAGAACAACAAAGGCAAACAGATATTGGGGAGCCTCAACAATCAACAATAAATGTGGAAACTAATTAGTTGAACCTCTACATATAATTAGGGAAACTCTAGAGATTAACCATTTCTGATAGAAAGTTTGTAAGTTTGGAATGAAAACAGTTCTGCAATGTATCAGAAACATAGCTTACCTCTCGTCCAAATTGGACAGGAAAACTCTCACTTTCCTCAACTGAATGTAATAGAATAGTACCTCCCGGAAGTTCCACATAGAATAAATTATAGTTCTTATCAAACTGTTCCCTCAGCCATTTTCTCCCATTAGAATTATCACTGACTACAAAAGAAACATTTGAATTAGGATCAAAGCGAGACATGTTAGACATGATGTATAAGCCATCATCAAGGTTGCTAAGTTGAAAGTATATCAACCCAAAAAACTTGGACCTAAAATTAAAGTAAGATGGGACTTGATTTCCAATTTGGACTCTAAAACAAAGCAAGAGCATAAAAACAGGATAAGGGAACAATGTCAAACAAATACAATAAATATGCATTCAAGCTGGAAATGCATAACTTACATTTCATAGTTGTAAATTTAAAGCTCAGCCTCTTAGCAGCCAAGCGAAAGATATCATCAATGGCAGCCACCCTGGATGATGGAACAGGAATGGACTGTGGGAAAAGGAAAAGGAGGATATAATAAGCAAAAGGACAAAAAACTAACCACAATAAGCTGATAGGAATGGTGCCATAGTAAAAATCATGGGCATAAAAAAATGTCACCACTTTCTTAAATGTTTGTATCTGTAATTCAAAATAGAGAAGCCACATGCTTCACTGTAATTTTGGACAAAAAGACAATGATAAGATGAAGCAATTATTCCATACAACAAAAAGCATTTCAATACACTTTTGGTTTTCTAAAGTTCAATACATTACACGAGTAAACCACAGTATGCAGAGCGCAGAAAACAGAAAGAATAGAAATGCATTTCTTGTAAATTCAGCAGATTAACAAATTCAAACATATAATGAGCGTTTATTAAAAAAATATGTTTTACCTGGAGATTAGCATGAGTGCCACGTCTGGCAACCCACTCAAAGAAAACAACATCATTTCCTTGGTTTTTAAAATATAACTTCAGACTACTCTGGAATCTAGCCAGCTCAGGGTCACATTCTTCAGGGAGAGAGAGGGTATTAGGTGAATGCTCAATTGGTACTAATAAAACATGGTCTTGAACAAGGGGACCTTTAGCCAGGGCACAGTAGTAACTTTCTCCTATGCTAATGACAAGATGCAACTCCACATTGGGGCTTGACAAGCAAAACCAACACTCTTTTGACCTGTCGCAGATCACATGTTAATCTCTCATATACCTTTCTATCAAACCAGTAAAATGAAAAGCAGTGGAATTAACAAGAATATCTATTTGGTAGAGATTAAAAGTTAAAAAAGAAAAAAAAGGAAAAGAATGACTCAAGAGTGTTATATAGCAAATTGAGAAGAACCTTTAATGACCAGTCAATTAATATCTGGACCAAAATGTGCAATCATGGCAGTACCCAACAACTATGCACTTAAAAACGAACCTTTTAGCATCTTTCAAACCATATCTCCTGTGAGAGTGACTCTCACCTTCATCTTGTAAGCTGTGCTTAAAGGAACAATCTGGGCCCCTTTCACATTTACCCTTAATAAGAAAATCGATACAAACACCTCTCAAATATTGCTCCCTGCCATCCATGTCATGCTGAAAGCTGCATTTCTCTCCGCGTGGACAGGAACCAGAATATATAAATTTGAAACATGGCTTATCTCCATCCCCAGTTCCAGATTTCTGCCGCTTTTTGGAGACATCATATCTCCAATATTGTGAATCAGATAGATCATCATTAACTCTCTTTGTGATCTCTTTCTGTTGAGCCTTTGGCTCTGTGGAGGTGTATGGAGATGAGGTAGAGTTTGGAGGCTTTGTGCTAATCTCAGAAGCCGACATAGTAGATGCCGGGGTAGGAGAAATTGCATGAATGAATTTCTGAGAAGCAAGAACACGAAAGAGATATAGGTATGTCAAATTCAGCGAATAACATTGAAAGCTAGCAGAATTATTACCAAACTGAAAGAGAAAACAATGTTCATAAGACAAATCAGGATCTTCTATGCCCGGTTCTCCAGGAATTTATGTCAACACAGTTAATAAAAAGATAAACAGAATCATGCGTATCAGTGAGAAATCCCTATTAGGAAATAGCTAACCTGTTTATCCTTATTCCCAACAGAAGCTAGACCCAAGAAGCGGGTGACATGGACAGCACCATCATTAGAGTAAGGTTCACGAGCATAAAATATACCCTTGGTACCAGCTATATGATACCTACAGCAAGAAACACTCTTTTAACAGGAAGTATTGATGCCAGACTCTATCTCATGACAAGGACACCCGTGGTCTACTCTTCACAAAATAAGAGAAACAGTTCACATAATGGCTATTAACATTACCTAAAAAAAACAGTGCCCAAACATGACATACCGTGGCTTGATCTCTGCTACTAACACAGACACAGCTGAATTACAACCTGTCGAATCAGAAGCTCCTGCCGGAATATCAGATATAGAAGCCCTGTTCGTGACCCCACTCGGCCATTCATTAGTGTAACATATTAAGGAAATCAATCAAACACAAACACTAACAAGCATTTGAAATAGAAAGACCCAACTGTTAGAAGACGCTAGCTAGCTTCTTTTCTCTTAAGGAAGGATATGTAAGAAACAGGTCGACAATCCCAGGCTCCCCTGCCAATGCTCGCAATGCATCAACATCGTCCTGACTATACACTCCGAATTGTTGACCATCCCATGACTCCTTCCCAGACAAATACATAACCGACAAACCTAATGCATAAAGAACATTTAGATTCTATAAAAGCATAACGCCCAAATAACTCCCTCCAAAACCCTAACCAACTTGAATAACAATAGTAAATCGACTCGTACCATGAAGAGTAAACTTCCCGCTGCCTCTGAGCCAATATAGATTATCACAAATCCTAAAGCCGTCCATTTTAAATCCTAAGTTAGCGGAGTTTCTAGAAGCAGCGGAGAGGACTTTAGGAGCACCGACGCCATAGTCACCGATAAAATAAGTAGGGATAGGAATCGGAGAGCGGCCATCGACATAGTCCATGAACGCCTCAAGCCTCTCCTCCGAGTCCGGGAAGAATTGGCCGACGCAAAGCAGCGCATCGAAAGGTCCTGCTGATTTGTTCACCTGAAAATTATACTAAACTAGCGTTAGTGAAGTTTAGGTATCTAAAAAATTAGAAAGTGATAGTGAGAGAGAGAGGCAGACTGATAGAACACGCTTGAAGAGCTGGCTGAGTCGGCCCAATACGTCGCCGCAGAGGAGGATCCTCGGAGGAGCCATGAAGCTCAAAGTGCTTGGTGAAAAAACTCGGGAGAGAGAGAGAGCGAGGGAAGAGGGAACAGTTCGAGTAACGGAGCAGAAGTGGGCTTTGTTTAAAATTATATGTTTAGATGAGCCCACGCCTAGATTTTATATATTCTTTAGGTATTCTCTGGAGTTCTAAATTAATGAGCTAATATTTATTTAATTTTAAAATCAAAATTTTTAAAAATATTTTATAACTAAATTTAAAATATATTTAAGTAACTATCAGATTATAAAATATTTTTATTTCTCAAACTTATTCAGTTTAAATTAGTTATCAAAATTTAAAATCATTAAAAATTTAATTTTAAATAATATTGTTATATTTAATGATTAAACATATATTAAAAAATTTTAGTTTATAAATAATTTTTAAATTTTATTTATTTAATTATTAAGTTAATAATCAATAAAAATTAATTAAATATATCTATTTAATAATAACTAAATAATTAGCTAATATTTATTTAATAAAAATTTAATTTATTATTAACTAAAAAATTATGTAATTAACTTATATCATTCTTAATGCTAGTTAATAATAAAAAATAAAAGTATATATTTAATTAATGGCAAATTAAATTGTGAAAAATAAAATAGAAAATAAATTTTGGTTTTTATATTTTAAAAAAATGAAAAAATTAAAAGAAGTCAAAACTAAATATAGAGATGAAAAATTAACCAAACATGTATTTTCTTAAGTTTATAAATGAACATGGAGAATTAATCTGCAGTAAAGTGAAACAGACCTTTAATTTTCACTGGAATTAGTGACTTTGTTTGCAATGCACATTTTGGGTACATCCAATTCCCTGTTCTAATTATTCTGCTTCAATCTTATTCTATTAGATCTCATCTATATATTTATATAGGGTTTACATAAATATGTATATGAAATTATGACTTAATTTAGAGGAACGGTGACGATTGACAACCTATTAAAATGATAAGTACTTATTCTCAATAAATACTTATGTATTTGAGATTGCTATTTTGGTAACTGCTGAAACATGAAAATAGGTGTTTGGCAAATACAGTTGCAATTGCTGAAAAAAGATAAAATGACTAAAAATCTGTTAATTTAATAAACTATTAATTGTTATATAAATAATTAAAAATATATTATTAATCATATAAATTTAAAATTATAAATAATAAAAATAAATAAAATAAATTTAGTAAATAAAATATTTCATAAAAATATATTATAAGTCATATTAATTATGAGTATAATGGAAAATAATAATTATAGTGAAGGTTATTAATGGAAAGTATAATTTTTATCGTAGAGGCAGTTTCCTACCGCAACCCTCTTTCTGTTTAATAATTTTTACGATGGAACCACACTTTTCTCCAACCTCCAGTTATTTACCGAAAATCCAAACATGTGATTATTTTTAAAAACTATAATAAATAAGTACTTATTTTTACCGTACTTGCAGATCCAACCGGAGGGTACATGTACATGAGATTATATGAAATATGATGAAATCTTATCCCATTTCGGGACCCTTTACTAACTTCCGCATGTATAAAAATTTATTTCGTATGCCTTTGCTTTTAAAAAAGTTATGATGTGATTGAAGACTGTGTTTTTTCCTAGAAGATGGTTGTCCTTAAAAAAATATTTCGACTTACCACTTAAAGTACACATTTTCTAAAGAAATAGACTTTTAGGTTTAATTTTGTCTAATCAATTTTTAAATTTCTTATTTAAGATAATCTTTTTATTATTAAAAACTATAAATAATATTTTTTAAATACAATTAAAGGTTGAGTTTTAAAATAGATCAAAGTATATAGTTTAAATCTAAATTTTATTTAAAATTCAAAACTTTTAAAAAAGAATGCAATATCAACTACAACATCTATCTTGATAGTAAAATTTAAGGAGATTCAATAATAAGTAGTCTTATTTTTATATGATAAAAAGTTTGTTTTAATAGACTTATATGTAATATAAATTAATAATAATACAAAATAAAAAAAACATGTATAACTAAACATATAAAATTATGTAATGCCATACATATAATAGTACAAGATAAAAAAACACAAATAAATACACACATTAGAACAAAAGACGATGTGTACGAGAATAAATAACACTAGTCAATATAATAAAATAAATAAACTAAGTAACTAACTATTTAGGCTAAATAGTTCGAAGAGAAGTACTATTTAATTAAAATATTGAGATTATCTGTAAATAAATAACTTGAAGAAAAAAGTTTGGAGAACGATAAAAACCTTTTTACATAAGATTCTTTTTTCGTATTCTACTATGTCAAAGTTTTTTACTGTAGACTATATTTTCGTTAAATTCCAACAAAGCTGTAACATTCTTAATTATTTCACCTTAGTTCTTTTTAAGACTCTATTTTTTCTTCTTAAAATATAAGTACTATTTTCTTGCATTTTTTAACTAAGATATAAGGATGTTTCCTTTTAATATGTCCGAGCTACTTAAATTTCGTTTCTCTTAATTTATCACTAATAGTGACAACCTCTTAAAAAAATACTCAATTTAACGAATGAGCTCAAATTGTTTTCTTAATTAAAAAAGGTAAGGAACTTACGTTCATAGGGAAGCTTCTTGTCTCTTCACACTCTACTCTTTGTTTTTCGACTAATGTATATGATTTTAATGTGTAGAGCTCGCTATCTAGGAGCATTCATAGTTGTAAGCGACCGGCCATAGAAAGGCATTTCGAACTCCAATTCTGAATCTTCCTCCTAATCGTCTCCTTAAGTGGTTTGAAATCTGAATATGTATGCTTTATCGAGTTGACTAGTATTCCAAGGTATGTAAAATGTAATGGAAGTACTTTTATACCTGCAATGATAGAAAACCATTGGCATTTTGTGTTGCATTAGCAGACAAGTAAATCCCACTCTTTTGATTATTTACTTCCAGCCCCGAAATGTTTGTGAAAATTCTTAGAGCTGTAACTAACGAAGTAATGGAGTGATGATAAGCTCTTGAGAATAGGAGTAGATCATCTGCAAAATTCAGATTTAGAATTCCACAGTTCTTGCATCTAGAGTGAAATTTGAAAAAGGAGCTCCTCTCTATAACCCTGACAATCAAATCTGCTCATAAATTATACGAGTGGCGACATTGGATCCCTTTGACGCAACATTCTAGCCCCTTCGATTTTGTTGGAGGGTTCACTGTTGATTAACACATTGTAGGAGACTCTGGTTTTGCGTTGTTCTACCCATTTTATAATGTTACCATATTTTCCTTTCCCGTCATCAGGTACCTTACTTTTGTATGTATGTATTGTTCCTTGTCAATTTCTGTAACTAGACCTTTTCCTTATTAAAAAGGATTAGGATCCTCCCATTGTAATGGGCAGCAAAATTACAAATCATCCCCCATTTAGTAGGCAAAAATTGGAGAATGCAACTTCTATCCCTCCTGAATCCTAATCCTCATTTCTAAAATTCCAATAATATCCAACTTGAAATCACGAATTGGAATTAAGACTGCTGCTATAATCATGCTTCCATCTCAGAAGAAGAATTTTTCTTCTTTTTTCTGGGCTTCTTTTTGTTAGACGCCACGAAATCTCCTTTGTTAATCTCTGAGCTCACTTCCTCATTACTGTCTGTACTGCAGGACGTGTTATCTGCCACGAAAACAACCTTCTCTTTTCCTTTACTACGAACCCTGTTCTGTTCAACATTTTCCTGGATAGACTATTTTTTGTGTCCATGTCTGGTTTATTCCTTTTTTTTATTGTTGATTTTTCCCCATATAGCCTCCTTGATTATGACTGTCTCCACCTTCTCTTGAATCACACATGAAGTCAATTCTTCAAAATCCGCAGTTTTGAAAGTACTTCTCGTGGGCTTCCAAACTCTTTTAACTTGTGCCTCTGGCTTCCAGGCTTATGAGACTTTAAAAGCATCCTTCACTAATTTCATATCTTCATTTAGTCTCATGAACGGGATTTCCATAAGAAGATCCCTCGTTGCCTCCACAAGCACACATACCCTTGCAAAATTGATTCTTCTAATTTCTGTCGTAGCACGGTCTAGACAGATCGGCTTGCCAATATAATTAGCTAGATAACTTTAACCTTTCAGTGGTCCAATGCTCAGGCGGAACTCTATAAATACACATCCAAATAGGTACGTTAGATGTTTGGATTTTATCCAAAACTAAAGTGGGTTTCCAATTTTGCAAAAATAAAGGTTTGTTATAAATGTGCCGTGGTCCAGACTCACTTACCTTAAAGGCAGCCTCTTTGTCTCCAAATTTGAAGAAAAAGATATCCTCTTTATTCACCAACACCTCTGTGAGGCTATGCCGTCTTCAATTAGCAAATGCCCAAGCCTTCATTGTAGTTGTAGGAAAGGGAACTTTTTTATCCATGAAATAACCTATGAGTCTATGACAGTTGTTTTGTATCCGATTTTGATTGTTACCTGTTGTTTCAAATGAAGGTAGAGTTGCGTGAGGTTGGCTGGGTGTGAGGTTAGGACATTCTACCAGGTTAGAGTCATTAATTTCCAATGGGTTCAAAGCCCTCGTGGGTTCATGGTGGTTTCTTAAAGATAGGGTAGTCCCTCGGCAGTGTTGGGTGTTGGGTGATGGCTGAAGCCTGGTGTTGGAAAGAGTTAATTCAATATTTGTGCTTTCTAATTACATTAATTGTTTGGTATAATTCTTTGACAATAGTTTATACTTATTGATACGATCTTCAAATTTAGGTTTGCGCTTATAAAATTAATGGTAAGACTGCCTTTTGTTTATTTGTAGGAGCTTTTCCCAAAAATTTTGTAAAAATATTTTTTTAATGTTTGATATTAGATGATAAAATCATTAAAAATTAGAGAAAATAATAAGTAAATAAAATTGAAATAATTTAAAACACAATTACTATTTGTTATTTTTAGAAGTATTAAATTATGATATTTATTTAAGAAATGCTAAATTTATTATATTATTTATTGGACTTTGGTGTTAGGTATAACTATAAACGTATTTATTGGCTTGTTAAAAGAACGAAATCACAATTATTAAAATTAAAAAATTTGTGGCCACGAACCGATTTGCCGTGTGAACACAACACTTTGGTGATTTCTACGAGTCTACCTAGTACACTTTAATTTAATATGGGTTGAATCTTCAACGTCTAATGTTTAACTCACACATGGACACACTTGAATGCGACCAGGAGATAAGGACGATGACTTTGGAGTATGCTTCCTAAGGGATCAAATCCCAAGACCATCCCCAACGTCTAATGTTTAACTAACACATGCACACACTTGAATGCGAGCGATAAAGGACGATGACTTTGGCGTATGCTTCCTAAGGGATCAAATCCTCTGACCATCCCATCCACACAACGACAAAGAGTTGCGGGCACAAAGAATTTGATTATCTTTCGGGATCAAATTCTCTATGTTTATAATTACGTGTCAATTCTATTTCAGGCTATTTTTAAATTTTTTGTACTCGTAATCATATGTCAACTCTATTTTAGATTATTTTATTCACACAAATATATAGGACTCAAAAACTTATGTAGATAAGATGATTAAAAATAGAATTGACACATAGTTATTAAAATAGAAAATTTGAGGCTGCTTCCTAAGCAAATAAAAGGTGATGACGTATGAGGGGTGACGTCATTTTTCACCTTAATATTTAAACAAATAAGATAGTTTAATAATTACGTAATCTAAATATTTTATTTAATAAGTTTGCATATTTAAATTAAATAATAAATTAAATTTAAATAATTTATGAGCTTTATTAAATAAATATTAAAGTTTAAGGCAAGGGATATAAACCCTTAAAAAAATTCTTATTTACCAATGATTTTTTTTTTTTGAAAATATATTTACCAATGAAATTGTTAGAGCATCGTGCTTAGAATTTTTATGTTACAACTAGAAAAAGACGTGAGAAATGAGTCAATGACTTACGAACTTATAAAGGCAAAAGACAAAGACAATGCCCGAAAAAGTTTGTTAATACCCAACGTGACCTTAACTAGAGGAGAGTATAAGTAAAGCCTGCTCCTGCCATTCTCTTTGACAGGCTCAGCAACTGCAAGTGAAAGGAAAGCACTTACCAATTACCATACTCATAAAAAGGATTACCACAGAGAAAGAAGCCCACAAAACCAGAAGCCACACGCACTCAAAGCTTTCATCAGCCTCAATGTTGGCTTTCGTTGCTGGCTGGTTAACACCCACACCCCTCTTCTTGCTTCTAAATCTCGTGATCGGTGTTATAGCCGTCACCTCAAGTTTTGGCTCTCATAAGAAGCCACAGTCCCACCACCACCCGAAGCACCAAACACTCGCTCGAGCTCCCTACTTCTTGGAGAGAGTCAGTTACATCAACTACCCCAACTACAAATTCCAACTTTCATACTCGATAACTAGACAGGAACCGACAAGATCCGATTCTCTACACACCACCGATTACCTTAGACAAGTGGCCACGCCACAGCTCGAGCGAGCTCCCTCTCTCTTAGAACGTGTCAAGTCCATAAAATTCTCATCTTTCCCCAGATCCGAGCACGAACAGCGAGAACCTGAGGTGGGTTTGGGTGAGGAAACGGACGACAGTTCGGAGGTGGGCACAGTGCACCATCAGGTGAAGAGGAGAGAATCGGCGGAGAGTAGGGTGGCGCCGGAGAAAGTGAATAAGTCGGTGAGCGAGAAGACTTTGGCGGTGGAAGGAGAGGAAGAGACGGAAAAAGTGGAGTGTCGGACGGCTGAGACGACGAGGATAGAGAGAAACCTGTCGTTTGGGGACGATGAAGTAGATGCCAAAGCTGATGAATTTATCAAGAACTTCAAGCAGCAACTTAGGTTGCAGAGAATTAACTCTCTTTTGCGTTACAACGAAATGTTGCAAGCCGATTCAACATGTACTCAAGAGTAATATATGCCATAATCGTAGATATATAATCATAAATAAATTGAACGCGGAAGATCTACTTCCTGCCAATGTTCTTGCTTAGAAATTTTCGAATGTTATGTAATTTTGAATTTCTTTTGAATTCTCAGTCTCAAATTAATAGTGTATTTTCGAAAGTATAAAAGGAGCTCAGGGACCTAAAATTTTGCAAGTAAAAAAAAAATTTCAATATGCTCTCGTTAACCGCATCAACAATTATCACAAAATTAGAAAATTATTATCCACTAATTACTTAACCTCAGACCATTTGCGGGTTAAAACTACCCAAAATATGGAAAAATCTCATATTTTTCCATTTAGTCTATACGTTTAACTTAGTATTAAATCCTAATTCAATCTAAATATAGTATATGAATCATACTACATTTTGTATCAACCAAACTGTACTAAAATTTCTTAATAAATAAACCTTATATTTATTTCATGTCTAAAATAATTAATTTTCTCAAAATTTAATAATGTGCACCATAATATGAGAAAATATTATAACAATTTCATGAAAACAATATTGTCCATACAATGAAAACTATATAATAAAACCTAATCATATTATAACAACATGATCCTTGAACTTCATTAGTGATATGCCTTTTGTCAAATGATCAACTATCATAAATTCAGTGCTAACGTGTTCAATTACTACTTTTTTTTCCTTCACATGTTCCCTTATAGATAAAAAATTAATGTCGATGTGTTTACTTCGACTATTACTCTTATTATTTTTAATCAAAACAACATCAACTAAATTGTCGCAATATATTCTCAATGACCTATAAATGGAATTCACGAGTCTAAGCCTATATATTTTAGCGATACACCGTGTGATGTATCCTCAAAAACAAGAAACAAACTCAACCTCTATAATGAAAATCGCAGTCAAAGACTACTTAACAGATATAACATGATGTTAATTTTTATGAATCGACACACCCAACAAATTATGAACCTGAGTATTCTATTACCTACAGATTACTGGTTCATCTATACATAAGCATGTAATCTTTGGTCCTTTAAAGGTACTCAACACTTTCTTTGCAACTCTCCGGTGATCTAATTCTGGGTCACTTCGATATCCGCCTAATATTTCAATATCAAATGCAATGTCAAGTTTTGTATAGACTTGAGCATACATCGGGCTTCTGACTGCAGAAGCACACGGAATGTTTTTTTAATTTTTCCCTTTCAAAATCAATTTTCGAGCATTTGTCCAAATTGAACATATCGCCTTTCAAAATAGGTGCTATACTCGGTAAACAATCTTTCATCTGAAATCTCTCTAAAACTTTATTAATATAGGATTTTTAAGACAAACTCAAAATGTCACAAAATTTGTTTCGACAGATCTTAATGCTAATGGCATAAGATGCATCACCTATATCTTTCATTTCAAAGTTTTTAAGAAAGAGATTGTTTCATGTCATGGAACAAACCCCTATTATTGGTTGCAAGTAATATATCATCCACATATAATACAAGAAGACAAATTTTACTCTCACTAACCTTCTGGTAAATACATTGATCCATGATATTTTCTTCAAAACCAAATGATGAGATAACATCATAGAATTTCAAATACCACAAGCAGGATGTTTGTTTCAATCCATATATGGATCTTTTAAGCTTGCAAACCAAATTTTCACTATTACTAGAGGGAAGTCCTTCTGATTGTTTCATGTAAATCTCTTCCTCTAGGTCACCATTTAAGAAGGCAGGTTTCACATCTATTTGATGTAATTCCATATCAAAATGAGTAACCAATACCAAAATTATACAGAGAGAATCTTTTTTAGACACAAGAGAAAATGTATATGTGTAACTAATTCCTTCATTTTAAGAGAAACCTTTAGCAACAAGTCTTGCCTTGTATTTCTCAATATTGCCTAATGAGTATTTCTTTTTTTTTAAATACCCACTTACACCATATAAGTTTTGCTTCTTTAGGCAACTCAACAAAATCCCAAACATCATTATTCTTTATAGAATTCATCTCTTCCTTCATGACATTGTATTATAAATTTGATTCTTTGCAACTTATGGCTTGTGAAAGATTTCAGGATCATTCTGGCTCTTATATCGTGGACAAATTCTTGTAGATATACAACATAATCACTAGTAATGATTGGTTCCTTTGTTTTATTAGATCTCCTTAATGTTACACCAACATCCTCCTGTGGAGTTTGTGCTCAACTGGTTACTGAATGCTTTTAGATAATTCTTGAATAACCAAATCTACTAAATTATCAGCATTTTGTGGAATTTATTAATTGTTATTTGTGTTGACCATAGGCTGTTAAATTTCAACAATTAGTTGTACAACCTCTATTTGAACCTAAGGAGTGTTATGAATGACAATCAACTTATTCTTTCAGGTGAAAGGCTAAGTATCCAAATGATCATTATCTGAAACTATATCTTGAAATTGACCACTCCCACTAATCAACTTATTCTTAAGAAATTATGCATTTCTTGATTCCACAATTATAACGTGGTGTGATAGACAATACAACCTATATTCTTTAGAACTTTTAGCATATCCAATGAAATACCCGCTTAAGGTCCCTAGGTCTAATTTTTTCCCTTGTAAATAGTAAATTCTTGTTCTGGATGTCCCCAAATGCATATATACCACAAACTCTATTTTCAGCCTTTAAATAACTCAAATGATATCTTTGAAATAGCCTTAGTTGGTAGTCGATTTAATATTTAATATATAATGTCGTCTTAAGAGCTTCAATCCACAAGGACTTAGGAAGTTTGGAGCTACTCAACATTCTTCGTACCATGTCCAATAATGTTCAGTTTCTTTTTTTTTTTTTGCCACACCGTTCTAGTCCGAAGATCTAAGCATAGTGTATTAGGCTACTATCTTATTTTGATAAAGATACCTCGCAAATGGACCCAGTGCTTATCCATCTTCAGTATGTCTATCATAATATTGTCCACCTCTATCAGACCTGAATATCTTAATTTTCTTACCTTATTATTTCTCTACTTCAGCTTTGAATATTTTGAAAGCATCTAGTGCTTCATTCTTGTTATGAAGCAAGTATATATATATATATATTATGATTAATTATCTGTATATGAGATAAAGTATTTCTAACTATATGAGTACATATTTGGACTATAAATATCTATATGTATGATCTCTAATATGTCTAAATTTCTCTTAATACCTTTCGTTAATTTGTTGGTTTGCTTTCTCTTTATATAGTCCATGCAAGTTCCAAAATTAGTAAAATCTAAAATACTAAGTATACCGTCATTCACCAATCTCTTAATCCTTTCTATGGAGATATGTCCTAATCTCCGGTGCCACAACATAGAGAAATTTTCATTCATAACACATCGTTTTGTTCTAGTATAAACATATGTTACATTGTAACAGGTATTCTCTTGTAAATTACAAAGAAAATGACCATAAATAATGTATTATTCCTAAAAAATTCAGATTTATAATTTTACTTTAAAGATTCATTTGGAAAATGAAAGGAATATCCAAAAGCTATAAGTCTCGAAACTGAAATCAATTTTCTAGAGAAATTGGGAATATAAAATATCTTTTTATATTTTAAAACAAGATCAATACATAAAATTAAATTGCAATCCCCAACAACCTCCATACTTAAACACATTTTGTTTCCAGAATCAATCTACAATGTATTGTGATAAACTTCAGCCATATTAGATTCAAAGCAAACTAGTGAGATTAGAGTACCTTTTTTAGGCCTTTAACACAATGCTTCTTCATGTGTCATTTTTTCTTTCAAAAATCTCACTTTCTCTTGAACACATATTATATGTTGGACCCCGTTTCCGGAGCCCAACATCGGACGTGGGACCCTAAAGCTTGAGCTTGGAGGAGGGCTTAGAATTTGGAAATTTAAAAGAAAACGCCTTCGGAAGCAAAAGCGGGCTCGCCGCGGCGAACATATGGGGGAAAATACTCTGGACCCTTCGAGAATTTTACGCTGTGGCGAGCGATTTAACTTTCACCGCGGCAAGCCAGAAATTTCATTTTCGCCGCGGCGAACATATGAGAGTAAACCTCCCTGACCTTTCGGGAGAAAACCCCTATGACAGAACCCTCAACCCACAATTAACATTAACTCTACTAAATGCAACCATAAATTTCCCAACAACTATCCTCAATTTATTCCCAAAACAAAATGAACTTATATATAAACCCATGCAATTTCCAAAATTCGAATACTTTGTGAAAACATAAAAAATAATGAACATCTCCAATCATTCATTTCATTGATATCTAAAGGTAGAGTTTTACAAAGCTTTAATGGGCATTTCAAGCCACATTACAACATAATCCCAAAAATACATATTTGGCAAAAAGAATTTCTCAAAATGCAACTAAAGCTTTGTTTTACAAAAGCTAACTTCAAAAGCAAAAACAAAGCTAGTTGGAGTGATGCCTTGGCTCATAACTACTCAATCTCTTGCTCATCACCTGGTTAGGGGGAGGAGAATGGGGGTGAGTTTAAAGCTCGTGGGTAACAATTTTATAACTAGTATTAAGGAAAACTATTGAAAATTCATTTTCCATTGTAACAAAAATTCGCATTTAGTCACAAAGCATATTTTTCTCAAATTCTCAATAAAATTTTCAATAATGCAAATCAAGTATGTATCAATCTTATAAATGTATCATGAGCACATATGCACATCAAAATGTTCTGGAAGGTCCATAAATAGAACGAACTAACACATTTCCATATAATGGTCCTGTGAAGTCGTGAACAGAATGAACAAGCACAATCCCACTTAGTGGTTTTGTGTAGTCGTAAACATGAGGGAGTCCACAAAGGAGCTCCATGCCACTAGCGGGCAGGCTGAAGAAGCCTTTAGTTGAAGTGCACTTGACAACAGAATAGACCAAACTATACCCACATAACATGTATTTCATAATCTTGTAAACTTGTTGCCCAAGATGGCAAATTTTCGAAACTTGATCTTTTTCAACCATAATATCTTTTCAAAAATCATTTTCATGTTCTTGTCATAAATCATCAGCACAATAAGCTCATATCAAACACATAACACTTTTTAAAAGCATTCAAAGAGTTATAAAACGTGTTCATGAAGTAGTTGAAATCGTTTACTTCCATCATTTAAAAGAACACATTAATGGCCTATTACTTAATCATAAAACTGCAACCCACCTTGAAATCCTTGCTTGTTACTTGCTCAAATATGCCCTTCATCTTGCTCCTCTTGCCTCACTTGCCTCACTTGATTTCCTTAAACAATAACCAAAATTCCATTCAATTCGGTTTAAAAATCTGAAAGTTACTACCTAAACAATTTCGGATTATCCTTGTGCATGAAACAAAATTCTATGCTCGACTTCCATCCAAAAATTGAGATTCTTAGAGACTGAATTTAGACTTTGTTCCTTCATAAAATTTGTAGCCCTATGTCTCTAGTTTACACCAAATCAATCAAAAATCATCTTATTTGGACATCTACACAAAATGTTATGCCCAAAATACCAAAACATGTCTCTGCAGTTGAAATGGAGTTCGCCGCGGCGAAGTCAGAAGTTCGTCGCAACGAACTTCTCCAAAAACTCTCTCTGAAGACCCTTTTTGCTACATTTTCCATATTTTCACTTCCCCTCTTTCATATATAACCATTCTTAACACTAAACCACCTCTTCTACTTCATTTTCCAGCTCATTTCAACCCTATATCATTGACAAATACATCAAAATCTATTTTGATCATAAACCCTAAAAGAGAATATTTGCCTGTAGCATTCACTAACAACTTCCCATATATGTTAAGCTATATTTGAGTTTCATCTAACCAAACAAGATGGAATAATGCTTATACTTACTTGTTGATGCTTCAAATTCTTCAAATTCTTCAAGAATCTCCAAACCCTAGCTTTCCTCTTCTTTTTCTCCTCTTCCACGATTTCTTCTTCAATTTAAAATAAGACAACTTCTTCTTTCACTTATGCCCTAAAGTGAATGAGCAATGACCACTATGCCCGTCCATGTAATGCCTTAGCCTTCTAACCTAAGTGATCTTCCAATTTTGCCCTTATACATTCTTACTTCTTCAATTTAACTTACACCATACTATACTCTTAACTTAATCTTAATTTCTCCATTTAATACTTCAATTCCATCAATCTAAGCAATAAATCCTCCAATCATTGACATGCTAATTAAACTCCAAACAAAATAATTTATATTC
>JAOTAY010000008.1:2533692-2547241 GCA_025629805.1 Erythroxylum baracoense | reverse complement strand
AGATAAATTAAAACTCCTTTTAATTTATCTTTAATTCTCTAATTAAACAATTTATAATCATAGATCAAGATTGGCGTATAGCAACTCATCATAACCACCCAAATATTTAGGAATGTCAAAGTAATTTTGACTAACCTTTCTGTGCATAATTTTTCTGTATAATTCAATACTTTCATCGATCAATGTTCCAATTAGACATAGAGTATGAAATTAATGTCTACTCTATTTTGAGTCCAATCATATTAGTTCTCCGCCATTAGCTATTGATTCAATTAATGATACTTGTAAACTATTTACAAATGTCATTCCACCTTAGCCAAAGATTTCCCGAATCAATATTAATTGAGAACAACGGAACATTCTCCCTAATTACTTTAGGATGATGAATCATATCTTGATTATACAACTACCTCTATATAGTTCATGTTACATCCAATGACTACCAATTAAACGACCCATGATTAAATAGATCATAAGTAGTATCAAAATATAGCAATCCCCATAGAAGATAACTTTGATGACCTTGAGTCAAAGGATCTCTTATACAATCATCACAATAAGAATTCTATAGACATACAAGTAATGTTCCAAATGGATTTCTCATATCGGGTCTGTTCAGTGAATTTGTTCTCAAATAAACGCCCACATGTTTGTTTAAGTATCTCTATACTTTAACCTATGAGATCGACTACGTCCTTCATAAGGAAAAATACAACGTATGCTAGTCTTTTTACGTTCTATTAATGTCCAATCTTAATAAAACAATGATTAGGAACATTTAGGAATAATACATAAATGCAATATGAATCTCATAATTATAATCTCATTATAATTTTATTTTCAATGTACATGATTCCATGGACTTTATCATATACATATAAACATGTATAAGATAAAAAATGCTTTTAAATAATTTATCACTAAACTATAATCAAAGCGATTGGCTGTAAGGCATAAACCAACACCAGCGTCAATTTCAAACCTTATGAGCACACACCAATGGTCTCTGACCTGAACAACAGGTGGGCCTTTTTACTGTTATATTAGTTGATGAGATACGGATAGATATGGAGTTGAAGGGGCCGAATACGCTAGAGACAGCCATGAACATGACAAGGGCTTTTAAAAGGAAGCAGTTGATGGGCCAGGGAGGGGGACCTCGACGTACTTCCACCTAGACAACAACCATAAACAACGCTTCAACTTGGGCAACAGGTAAAAGCTCTTAGGCCAACCTTGCGGTTGTTAACAATCGAGACAACAAACCCCTAGGAGGTTCTCCAACATCAATCTCTAGTATAAGAAATAGCCCAACCTCGTTTTTCAAGCATTTGTTAAGGAAGGAGATGGATGAAAGAAGAGCAAAGGGATTTTGTTTTAATTGTGATGAGCCACACTCTAAGGAACACAAATGTAAGCGACTTTTTTGGCTTGAAATAGTAGACTCAAAGGAGGAGGAAGAACCACTTTGAGGACAAGCTCCTTGTCAAGAAGGGGAGTAAAGATAGGAGATTTACAACATCCCTTTAAAATAAGAGATATTACCTTAAAAGGAGTCTATTTAAATACTTAGTATCATAATTAGTAGGTATATTCTTATTAGAAGTCTTATCCTAAATAAACTAGTAGGTTTATTCTTGTTTGAAGTCTAACAGGTCTATTCTTATTAGAAGTCTTATCGTAAATAAATTAAAGTAACCAGCCTCTAAATAAGCTATGTTATTTATGAATAAAGTATCAGACAAATTATCAGAGAAATATTGTTTAGAGGAAGAGACCTTATCATAGACAGATCTCCCTCTTGCGTAAAAACATAGAGTCTTTTAAAAAAGAAAGAATTCCAACAAAGAGAAATTAAGAGGATTCCTTTGGTGGATCATCTTGTGACTATATCCTACGACCGGGACCATATCACATGCTTTAGAGGTGACGTCCCACTTATGTTGTTAAGAATCTCTGAAGAATTTTAGGGTTGTTAATTAAGTGTGAAGACCTGAATGAAAACCTTTATACATTTGTTGGTACATTGCAGTACAACAATAATGAGTACCCACTCTCACCACAGCAAATTCTTTTGAGGGATTCTAAGCTTAAGAACACTGACTATATCTATGGTGTGGTTATATTCATGTGGCATGACACAAAGGTGATGCACAACGTTGTGGATCCTCCTTCGAAGAGGAGTAAGATTGAAAGGAGAATGGACAAGATAATATATGTTCTTTTCAGCAATTTGATTTCGATTTCATTTATTGGCTCTTTATTTTTTGGTATTGAGACCAGAAGAGATATTCGCGGTGGAAGGTATAGAAGATGATACCTACGTCTTGATAACACAAAAGTGTTTTATGAACCTCAAAGACCATCGCTTGCTGCATTTTTGCATTTTTTGACAGGGCTTGTTACATTATACGGATATCTGATACCAATATCGTCGTATGTGTCAATTGAAATCGTGAAGGTTTTACAAAGCATTTTCATTAACCATGATCAGAAAATGTATTACGAGGAAAATGTCAAGCCGGCGCTTGCACAAACATCTAATTTGAATGAGGAATTTGGGTAAGTTGATACTGTGTTATTAAACAAAACACACTTTGACATGCAATTCAATAGAGTTTCGGTCACACGCGTGTGAGAGAGAGAGAAAGATGACGCAAGATTTTTTGTTTCCAATTTCGGTGTATCCTCTTTTTCGATGTGATTTCAATCATCTAATTATTGTGAGCTCTATTTATTAAATGAATATATTTTTATGAAACAAAATAATAACAAAGATAATATGATCCCGAAAGAGATCCAGCGAGCGATCGAGAGATAAAAGAAGGGAAGATAGAGATTTATAAATAAATTAAATAAAGCGAAGCTTTACGTTTATAAATAAATTAATTTTTTAATATTTTTAAAAAAGTGAGTTTTATTTTATTATATCAATGACAAAGATTTCACTTATTTTAACAAAAATTATTTTTTAAATATCAGTGCTTTAAAGTTTTTATTAAGAATTTAACATTTTTCAAACATTAAAATTGTAATTATTCACCACAAAATATTTAGGTAAAAATTGTCGACAGTTAAAAATATTTAAGAACGAAAGTGACCATTTTGCCCCAACTGTTAAGCCACCTCAACACACTACACCCTTGCTCTGCTGCCAAGAGGCCGCTCGTAGGGTCACTCAATTCAGTTTCGTCACTCTGACGACTCCTCTTTTTTTGTTGTGGACTCTGTTCCTAAGGATATGTGCTACCAATCTTTTATTCTCTTCTCTTTCATCTCTTTTAAGGTACCACCTCACTCTTTAAAAATTATTATATTAAGACATGTTATATTTTATATTTAATTAAATTTCATATTTAAATTAAAATTTTGAAAATAAGGTTGTCTGTTATATAACACAACTATTATGATAATGTTATATAAAATGCAAAGTCGGTGTAATAAACACTTCGTTGTATTTTAACCACATATTTAGATGGATGAAGGAGTGACAAGTGGACTTCATGCACATAGACCGACTGGCCGCCTGATCTCCGCCTTTGTTCGACCGAGAAATCCAACGGCTGAGACTCACACCTCTACTGCTCTTTGACAGTAGATAATTTATCTACAGTCAAAACATCATTAATCACTACATAATCTTCACCGCGTTGGGTCCACGAAGGTTTACAGGTGTACGGTCGATTTAGTTGACAGAACAATGGGGGCCAAAAGGAAGTTCCCAGAAAGTTGAAGGATTGAGATGAATAAAATAAACCAAAATAACGCATAAAAGGATGAAAAAGTAATGGACACGTGTCGCCTGTCTTTTTCCATTTTGATTCTTGTTATAAATGAAACACCCACCCTACTTGTCTCTCTTATCGTAGTTTCTCTCTCTGAAACTAGCTCGTTCACAGCAATGACGGTTACTGATGTAGATGATCACGGAGGCGGTTCTGGAGGAGGTACGGCTGCAAATGAAGAGAGAGTAGAGGTAGCAACCATTTCAGTTACTGATCGGGACTTTACTAGTCCGGCCATTTGTGTCTCGTCGCCGCCGTCCTTTACGTCCGTGAAGACGGAGAAAGTTGAGGCGGAGGAAGTCAAAGCGTTGAAGATCAAAGAAGAGGAGGAATACGAGGATGGAGACGGAGACGGTGGTTGTTTGAACGGATGGTCATCGTCGTCATCTTCTTCGGTGCTGTTTCCCAAGCCTGTAGAGGGGTTACATGAGTCCGGCCCGCCACCGTTTTTAAAGAAGATCTTTGAGATGGTGGAGAATCCCGAGACTAACTCTATAGTATCGTGGAGCAAGAGTCATGATAGTTTTATCGTTTGGGACTCTCATGACTTCTCGAAAAATTTGCTTCCCAAGTTTTTTAAGCACAGCAATTTCTCCAGCTTCATACGCCAGCTTAACACTTATGTATGTTCATAGCTTCATATATGTTAGTAATATGAACTTGTCTGTGCTATTGTCTGGCGTTTATATCTAGTTCGTATTAGACGTGTTTACTTTTAGGTAGGTGGTTGCATAATATGCGTTTGTTTCTTATACGTCGTCACTTGGTATTCTCGAAAGTTAATATAGATTTGTGTTTGTGTATGAAAATATTGGTTAAAAGCTGTTGGTTACTTTGTACGGTTGGAAATTGGAGTTGATAATGCAGGTAAAGTTAAGGACATAAAGATCCATGAGTGAGAGTCTGGTTGTTATCTGCTACTCATATTATGGTATGCTAATTGTTATAACTGCTTTGGCAATTGAGCTGTTATCATAATGATCATGTATATAAGATTTGGTTTTTGAAATAATAAAATCAGCAAAAACGGAAATGAAGAATTCACAAGTGATTTTGGCATTGATCAGTGATGCAAGTGTTTTTTTAGTCCTATCATATTATCTGCATATGAAACTCTATATGAAGATCATCCCAATTGGTGTAAGCTTTTCAGTTCATTACTGATTCCAAGTGATGCAAATTAATTTCAGGGGTTTAGAAAGATCGATCCAGATAGATGGGAATTTGCAAATGAAGGGTTTCAAGGAGGGAAGAGGCACTTGCTCAAAAACATCAAGAGGAGGAGTAGGTATAACAAGCAGCAGAATGTGGGGGTTGATACAACAAATCTTGATCTAGAGGCTGAAGTTGAGAGGTTGAAGAATGACCGTGAGTTCATGAAGATGGAAATCTTAAATCTTAGACAACAACAAGAGGACTCGCGAAATCAACTGATTGCAGTCCAAGAGCGTGTTCAAGTTGCCGAATGCCGGCAACTACAGATGTTCATTTTCTTAGCTAAAACAACCAAAAACCCTGGCTTTATTCAACAACTAATGCGGAAGAGAAAGCAGCAAGGAGAGTTCACTGAAGGCGAATTCAGAAAGAAGATGAGACTTCTTCACACCCAAGTCCCTGAAAGCCAGGCCGATGCTTTGGGTGCCAGCCAAACTGTGAACTGCAGGAACCAAGCTCAGGAACAATTGGCAACAATGCAGAACGAACTTGCTGAGACATTGCCAGACACCAATGAAAGCCCCATGTCCAAACTCTTTGCCCCTCCCATGAATGATGAGTTCGGCAGCCCTTTTCAGGATCCTAAGGCCACTATGATGTGTCGAGCAGGTACTCAAGATATGTCATCTATTTATGATATAATGTCTGAGAATCTCTTTGACAACAGTTCAGTTGTGGAGAATCCTGTTGAAGAGGACCTAGATGTGAATGACTCAAATTTCTACCTTGAATTAGAGGATTTGCTAGGCAGGCCACGAACTTGGGATGCGTACACTGAGCTGGTCGAACATGCGAGTTGTGTTGGATAAATTCCCCTATTCGGATAGTGTTCTCTTGGGTGTGCATATTACTTACTCCCTAAATCCTGATACAGGAACTTGAAAATGTTGACACAATTCACACAGGGGTTGCAGGGATGACTCGGGAATCTATAGAGATGGTTCTGCTATTCCTAGAATTTTGAAGAGAAAATGAATTTAACAGTTCTATATAGAATTTTCAATATTGCAGACGGTGGACGTCGCCTCAAAAATCACTTGGCATCTTCAAATTTCTGATCATTATGTTCTCTTAGTTCCTGAATTATAAGCGTCGAGATAGATTTGTAAAAAGTGGGACTATCAGTACATAGTTGGAGCCGTAGTTTTAACTCTTGTAAAAGAACTAGGATCAAACTTCTTGTATCTTAGCTACTTACTACAGGTTACAGTACTTTGGATGTTTCATGTGTTTACTGGATGGTTCCATTCGACAAAGTGAATGATAGTATACAATCCCTTTCCCTTTCCTACTTAAAAATAGTAGTGGTTGGACATTGAAGACGGTGCTCGAACAAAACCAGTAGTCGTGCACACGTGTTTGGTTATGGTTATGGTGAGTTTCAAAATGAATTGCGTGTAAACTGCTATAATAATGGTTCATATGATTGGTAGGTGGGGTCTTGATTGCTACTAAAGTGGTGGAGAACGATAGGCGGCAAGGATAAAGCACCACTCAAGTTAGCAATCGCATTTCGAGATGTTTCCTCTTCTTTGAACCTTTTCTTTTTCTTTCAAGTTTCCATCTTTTTCTTGACTTGATCATTTTAAGATGCAATCAATTTGGGACAGGAGACGGAAGAAAAATAAAAAATTGATTACTTGTACTTTGAAGTAGTAGGGAAGGGGAAGGCAAAACCAATCGAGGTAATCGAATTTTAAGGTGAATTTGCATCTAGGAGGTTAGTTTAGTTTGGTTTGAATTAATTGCAAAGAGCCTGCTCTCTGCACTACTACAGACATTAACAGATGTTGAAGCTATCTCCTAATGAAAAGTTAAGCTCCCCAATTCCTAATGAAATGATGACCGAAGGGCACTTCTCAGTTCCAAATGACTGTAAGTGCAAACCAACTACGTTCTTACATGTTATAGGTTTCATGCTCCAAGTCCAAGCCAAAACTGCGAAAAAGTAAAACTTCGTACAATTTTTAGTAGCTAGATTCTGTGTCTAAAAGGGCAAGCAGGAGGTTTTGCCCTAGGTTCAGTATCCCATGTTCTGATTTCTTAGTCACGATTCCTACCACTTGACTCACTAAGTCTTGAATTCTATATACATTTTATAATAATAATGGAGTCCGATTAAATAACATACTCGATCTTATATGACTTGAATATATTACTTGTTTGTTCACCCTGAAAAGCTGTTGCTTTCATGTGAAGGTATTCCAAAACATACGGATGATCATTGAGTTTTGTTGCAACAGGAATCCATACACATCAAATTCTTCTGCAATTAAAAACGGAATTTGAATGACGAGCCAATGCTAAACTTAGAGATTACATATGATTCTATTGATGAAGGCATAGAGATTAAGAGTACTTCGTCAAAGTATCAATAAAATTTCATCAGAATGATCAGAGAGGATATTATTCTTTTTTACATTTATTTTGAAATAAGTACTGTTAATTGACAAAAAAGAAATAATTCAATGTCTAATTATAAAGAATATATCAATTAAAAATAAGAGAATTATAAGAAAATATAGTAGATGCACTATTAATTAATATAATTTAGAGTAAATAATTTAAATTAAAAATGATATTCATCGTATTAAGTTATTTTTTAAAATTAATCTCTCTTTAATTTTGATTTTGTTATAAATTTTGTACTTTTATTTTATTTTTAAATTAAAAAAGACAAATTATGATACTCAAAATCAACATAAATTAAAAATGTTTTATATCTTCCTCAGACTAAAACATCCAACAGAAATGGTACCTTATAGATTCCACATCAACCTTTAGAGTGACAAGCAGAAACTTGATGACATGTAAGGAAATACACTTTTAGTTCAATTTCTGACATGATATCAAAGCTCATGAAAATCTTAACCTACTATTTGCCCCAAAAGGAGACCTATCATTTAAGCAACTAGAGAAGGATTTGAAATATGCATGGAATAAGAGGCCCGAAAGTATTGCTTGTCTTAGGATGGGGCTTATTTGACTTCAATCAGAAGTCCAACCTTGGTGAAGATTATTTACATACTTCTCTAGATTGCTCAACTTAAAAAAAGACTCACATGTGAGGATATGTAAGTGTCACATATCGAAGAAAGAGGGGAAATAAGACTAACATATAAACCTAATGAGCTATTCCACCTATTGCTAATTGATTTTAGGATAGAAACTCACTTAGGCTTGTGCATAGTCTAACTTTCCTCCTCGTGTAGGCCCACAGGCCTATTACAAATTTGACATGGTATTAGAACTTTAAGATCCAATAACCTGAGCATATTTTGGCCTTCATAGCTGACATTTTTCTTTCCATACATTCTCTTCTTCTTCTTCTATCTCCCACACAATTCGGCCTTAATTGCCCGAACCCTGTCAAGGAAGATGTCAAAAATCGAGGAGTCCACGATTAATATTAGGAAGATTGCCAAATTCAATCAGAAGAGGTAATTCGAACCCAACAGCCTGGAGAATTACAGAGCATTCTAGCTACCTACAAGTTAGATGGAAATAATTATCTCAAATGATCTCAACTCACCCGAACTATGTCAAAAAAAAGTGGAAGATTAGTCATCTCTCGGGTGTAGGGCCTAAATCAGGGGATCCACAATTTGAAGCATGGGATAAAGAAGACGTTATGATCATGACGTGGTTGTGGGGCTCAATGGTTTCGAAAATGAGTGAAACATGTATGTTTTTGGCCACTGCTAAGGACATATGGGATGCAATCCAACATAATTATTTCAAGATTAGAGAAGCGACACAAGTGTACAAAGTAAAGGTAAAAATTGTTGCTGCAAAACAAGGAAACAAACACAGTCACGAAATATGCAAATCAATTGAAATCCTTGTGGTAAGAATTGGATCACTACCGGGTGATAAAAACCAAGTGCTTCGAAGATGAAACAGTGCTAAAGACTTTCATTGACAAATAATGTTAATGATTTTCTGGTTGGACTAAATCCAAATTTTGATAAGTAAGGATACAAATTTTTGGGAAGTCGAAGGTTCCATATTTTAATGAAGTAGTGGCTTTAATCCAAAGTGAAGAAAGTTAGAGAGAGATGATGCTTGAACCACAAATCATTGATAGTTCAGCTATAGTGGTTGGTAATAACAAATCAACCACAAATATGGAGAGAGGAGTAGTTTTTGAAGGAAGAAAAAATAATCAGTCGAAGCCTTAAAATTGTGATGAATTATGGTGTACTTATTAAATAAGAGAAAAATAAGCCTTAAAGCCTTATTTTTCTCTTACTCTTTTGGGTTACAATACATTAGAATATATGCAGTAAGTCTTAGATATAGAATAAAAAACTACCTAACCTAGAAATATATAAAATCTTAACTAAAATCCCTCAAATCAAGGGATATCAGTAACAACCATAATATCTATAAAATAATATTCGTGTTTACAGCTAATATACATATCAACAGTTACAAATCTTCTCAAAGAAACAGGCAATACAACATGCAAACAGCAAGCACTCCCACGAATCTGAATCTTAAGCTTGGAAAGGCAGAGGAGGATGCAGTAGGAGATAGAGAAATGTATCAATGCCTGGTAGGGAAACTCGTTTACTTATCTCACACGCAA
This sequence comes from Erythroxylum baracoense, assembly GCA_025629805.1. Taxonomy (NCBI): domain Eukaryota; kingdom Viridiplantae; phylum Streptophyta; class Magnoliopsida; order Malpighiales; family Erythroxylaceae; genus Erythroxylum; species Erythroxylum baracoense. The sequence goes on along the minus strand of JAOTAY010000008.1, from coordinate 2,537,650 downwards.
CCAGATATAGCATATGCTCTAAGTGTGATTAGTCAGTTCATGCATAGCCCGAAGAAAGTTCATCTACAAGCAGCTCACAGAGTACTACGTTATCTTAAAGGAATACTAGGGAAAGGTTATTTGTTTAAAAGCAATGGGGGATTGGTACTTGAAGCATACACTAATGTTGATTTTGCTTATTCAATTGTCGATAGAAGATCAACTTCAGGATATTGCAGCTTCTTTGGTAGAAACCTTGTGACATGGAGAAGTAAAAAACAAGGAGTGGTAGCGCGGTCAAGTGCAGAAGCCGAATTCCAGGAAATGGCTCAAGGTGTATGTGAATTACTTTAGTTAAAGATCATCATTAAAGACTTGAAGATTAAATGAGTATGTTCTAGGAGACTCTATTGTGACAAGTCCGCGATAAGTATAGCTCACAATCCGGTACAATATGACCAAACCAAGCACATCAAAATAGACGGGCACTTTATTAAGGAGAAGTTGAAGAGTGGGCTGATTTGTACTCCTTATGTGTCTATAGATTGCATCCTTACAATATTATTGATTAAAATTCTGATAGGATTAGTTAAGATTATGATAGGATACTCCATAATTTATGGCTAACTACTATATTTGGGTATTAGGTTTTTGTGTATATATATATATATATATATATAATAAAGAAGTGTAAGGAAATACACTTTCCACTCAATAGTATCTTCAATGCAATTGAGACAGGAAGAAAATGAAAAACAAAAGCTTATCAGGTTAAAGAATTGGAGTGAGTACAGATTGTCTGCTTTACTTTCCTACGATTGCAATTCATATTTCATGTGCAGAAAAGCGACGGGAGAGCTTACCATAAGCGCTTAATCTCTCTTACTACCCCGAGGAGCGCAAACTTTTTCCAACCCGTTAGCAAGTGAAGCTCTAAATCCATCTTCCTTCGGTGAACATATTCTCTCCAACCCTCTCCCCAAGGAAGCTCCAAGCTTACCTTCCTTTGGCGAAGAAACATGATTTTCGGGTTCCTTATTCTTCGGATGGATTGTCTGAACAATGGCTTCAATTTCTTCCTTTGCTCTTTCAAAAATATTTGGACCTTTGATCTCGTCAATTCTAGTATTAACATCAATGTCATCACTTCTTCCATGAGTTTCTTTATCATGAAGAACCGGTGACTTCTCATGGTGGATCATCGCTTCGATGTGTTCCTTTGCTCTGTCGATTAGATTTGGTGCCTTTGATTCATTGTCTGCCAGTGTAGAGAACAAACATTTAGACAAGTTCAAGATTAACAGAACAGATATGGTAGCAGACAATCAGGAAGTGGTGCCACTACAACATCAAAACCATGAAAGGATAAAGCATTTTTAAGCTACGTCTGTCGGGAACCTGCTTTCTCCGCTTCTAACTCTGCCTTTGTAGGTTGATCCCTGAACAGAAATGACCACGTAAGTACTACAAAACAAAACGAGCCTGCCTTATCTAAACTGTAATCTCCATTCTAGTAGTAACAAGTTGATTCAGACCTTTTATCAGAAACTTTGTGCTCTTCCTTAGTATGAATTGTTTGGACAAGAGCCTCTATTTCCTCCTTGGCTCTCTCAAACATGTTGGGCGCTTTGACGTCATTCAATGGCTCATTACTTGTTCCGTGAGTTTCCTTGCGATGGTGATTGTGATGCACTTTTTTAATCTCCTCTTTTCCCTTCTTAAATAGATTTGGTGGTGCCCTCACATTTTCATCTGCCAGAATCACAAAAACCATCAGAAAGAACTCAGTTCTGCGTTCTAGTTTGCTTCCAGGGTGTTCAGAATTCACTAACTCAACTACAGAATCACAACCTAACAAGTATTGAGATCAAAGAATTTAATCACCGCCCATCAATCCACCTTGACGGAAACGATCACCAAATTACGCATATGCTGCGTTTGAACATGTTAAAAGGAGAAAATGATGTGTACCCTTTTCTTCATTTCTTCATTTGAAGAAAAGGAAAACAAGTGAAAAACAAATTTAATCGGCAATATCTTGTTTTCACAGAAATCAATCAATCAAGTTTTCATAATACATATGCGAAACACGAACGAGTTTGATCTGCTGTATCTTGAAAAGTAAACTCAGACATTTGACGAGAGACTTCCATGATCAGAGAATGACAGAAATCGTACCCGAGTCAGCCATTTGATCGAAGTTGACGACAGAGAGATTCGGTTGAAGCGAGTTGGTGATCGGTTTTGGTATGTGATTATAATTTTTCAAGGAAACAAAGTTGGTGGGCAATCCGCAATTGATCCAATATTGTTTAGAAGAGAAACAAACGACGTGTGTTTTTGCCACGTCAGACAGTTCAAACTGACACGCCTTCCTTTTAAACTGACTTTCCGTTACGGGCGCACGGTGGCTGTTCCTGATGAGGATAGGGTGACATACCGGAACGAGAGCAGTTGAATTGATCCCTTCCGTTATCTTTCACGTTTTGCCTGTGACGTTTACGGCGGGCAAGTTTATGATTGGTTTTCATAAGATAGACAACGAAAATTTTATTAACTAAATAAATTAATAAATATAACGTATAGAATAAATTAATTTATTACAAGAATTACAAAATAGTATCTAAATTTTATAAAATTACAAAGTAATTATTTAGTATATTATTTTATATAATTTTTTACTTAATTTCAATTATATCTCAAAAATCGCAATAATATAAATTTGATATAATAAATATTTTTATTTTTATTAATATTATTTTCATATATTTCTCATAAATTAAGATGGAAATCAATTATCTCTTCGTGTAAATATAAAATTCAGAATAATACAACCTAAAATAAACATTTATAATACACAAAAAAGTATGTAAACCGTAAATATTGAATATATCAATTTTAAAATATTTAATTATATAATCTATAATCACTTTATATAAATCTAATTACTTAAAAAATATTTAATATGTTCTTATTTGCATCTTTACCCTTTATTAAACAAATTATAATCAAATTTATCATTTTTTTAATGTAGAGGAGAAATTTGAATTTTTTAATTTAATCCTATAATTTTTTAAAAATTAAAATTTTAACAAATATTTTATTTATTGGTATGTACCAACTAGTGCCAAATGGGAATGTCAATGGGGTCGCTTCTAACTTAGCCCAACCTGTCTACGGGTTAAGATGACCCGTAGTTCGACCTAATCACATGCTAACCGGCTCATGCTCGACCGGCCCCAAGCAAGCTGGACCAACTCGGCCCATCTTATTATTCTTTTGAATTTGAAAATAATTTTTTTACTAATTAGAAATAAGATGATATATTATGAGAACTTTCCAAATCTTAAGAAGGCTTTCGTTATTGTAGAATTAGGTTAACATACTAAAATTATATAATAATTTACTATACTATATTCAAATTGCCTGTAACTTTTAAGAACCAGGAATTTTGGACCGATGGGACCATTCCAAGAGGTCGAATCACTAATCAAATTGGATTACGTTTTAGGAGGTGGACCAAAATGATAGGAAGCCCGTTAATTACTTTTCAGCTTTAGATATTACACATCCAATAGACTCGTAAAATATGATTAGACTTTTTTTAAAAATTAAGTCTATTAATATTAATTAATTTAAAGTAATTACTACTTCAAAAGAATGAGCAACGAGTTTCACTACTTCAAAAGAGTTTGATTCAGCAATAACTTTTTGATACCCACGATCTCACACCAAGAACAAACTATGATAAATAACATTTAACTTAATCACCAAGATTTTCACGAGAGCTATTGTTCGCGTTGAGCTTCAAATAATTTTGTGGCAGAGAAGTTTAAGAGATCCATCGCATATTAATCCGGTTATTATCGCCTTCCTGATTAAAAGCAAACTTGCATTCACTAAGGAGCTTTTTATGCCAACTATGATGCCCCCAAATAGGTACAACTTCTTGATTAATCACTTCTTAATTCATAGTGCA
>JAOTAY010000008.1:2488430-2499994 GCA_025629805.1 Erythroxylum baracoense | reverse complement strand
ACTAAATTTCATTGATGTTGAAGTATGAACTCGAGTGTTAATCATAAACTAATTAAAGATTAGAAGACATTTGATCTCTTGAGAGGATAAAGTATGGATTAAGGAATGATTATTGTTGAGTATCTTCAACTTGTATTTCATTTCAACCGTTGAAACTTCTGAGTTTGTATCCATTTTCTTGACTAAGTCACGTCGTAAAGGCAAAAGTAATTTTAAGGAGGGGTTGTATTATCTTATTTTATTTTTTTAGAACGGAAGAACCCACAATTATTATCTTTACCCTTTAACTTGGCCTTCAACGGTATAAATCTTATAACTAGCAACCCTCCTTTTCCTCTGCAACTCTGGATCCTTGAAACTCCAGCTTTTTGAAACAGACCCATTTGTAGACTTGCCCTTTTTGAACTTCACATCCTTGTTTCCCATCTGGGTTTGTGTTGAGGAAGCATAAGAAGCACTGTAACATCTTAGATCCTGCATAGCACCCGAAAAAGTGGGTACTGTTGTTGTTGTCGTTGCCGCTGTTGCTCCATAGTAGCTCTCTATCTGCTTTTTTCCATCTCCACATGACTTGGATCTGAAATCCTCCATCTTCTGATTGATTCAAACTGATGTGCTTCTCTCTCCCCCTAGAGATGAAATCACTCTCACCGTGTATCCTTTTCACAGGAATGAGTGAGAGAGTGAGTGAGTCTTTTGTATAGCCGGAAAACAAAAAGAGCTTGTTGATAAAGACGTTGTCGAGGAATCGCTCCCTTGTAAGTTGATTAAGCGTCGGTCTGATTGATATGAATTAGAAGGCTCTTTATTTGGTCGTAAGCATTTTATCATATGGTATTTCGGGAAGCTACGACTAAAATCGAGTTTTGCTTCATCATGTTAGATAAAAATAGGAGTAGCTTTTATTATTTTAATATGCTAAAGAAATATTGACGTATTCTAAAATTATTTAAAAATTCATGTTCTAATCTTATATTTTTATTTTCTTCCTTTTTTTATGTAATTGATTTGACTGGCAAAGGATTGAGATATTGAGTTTGCACGAGGAACATATTCAATTTCAAACTTACAAGGGGAAGTAACCAATGTGTTAAGAAAAAAGAAAAATTGTATCTAGAAATTGATTGAATATGAATTGAGAATAGTTGTGCTACTTAACTATAAATTTAAGTCAATGGAGAGACATTCTATGTGCAAGTTCATATATTCCTAGGGCACATGTATCGAAATAGCCTCTTTAGGGAAAAAATAAAAAACGAGAGTAAACTCTTCACAAATGAAAAAAAAAATTCCATAGCATCTTTGAAAAAAAGGAAAATAGTCTACTAGATTAAAACATTAGTCAAAAGAAGAGAAGATGAGTAAGCATAATTCGAGTTTAATACATATAATAATTTATAAATGCATTATATATTCCAAATAAATCAATTAACAATTCAATAATAAGATTGAAAGTGATAGATTCAATTCAACAACTTGTTGATCAAAGAATCCATAAGTTTTAATTCAAATTCATAATTAGGCAATGAGATTGGGAAAAAGAAAGAAATAGCTCTCACCATTGAAAAGGACTGCCTCCAATACTTAAAAATATGGAGTTGGGCATAATTTCCTGCAGAGGAATAATATGGAAGATGTTCCCTTTTGTTTCGTCTCTCTCCTTGATTCCAACAATTGCAACTTGTGCAAGCTACATATGTTACCGTCGTGCTTTGTTTAGTTTACTTACGGAAAAGAATGTGACCAAGAGGATTTATAGTAACCAAAACACGTACGTTAGAAGAAGCATAGTTTAAAGTGTGAAATTTTTTGAACATTCTCGGCCATATGACTTCAGATTTCCTATATACACTTAATAAGTTTGGAAGCATACATTCTCTGTTGAAAATCATTACTATACAAAGGATGCTAAAAGCACGTACCCTTTCATAGTCTTTCATAAACATGTTTGGACATGCTCCATCATTTTCTCCGACTTTTGGCTAACCTGAGAAATCTATTTCAGAACAATAATAGGACTTTACCGTTGGACAAGCATGCATTCACTGTAAAGAGGGTAGTAATCATTTACAACTTCGCAACATGATTAATGAAAATGGTATTTCCTCCAACCTCTGCTTTTTCCTTCTAGAACTGCTTATACATTGACAAATTAACAAGCTTAGCTGATCGTGAAACTAATTGGGTGATGGCGATGAATCTTCGCAACGGCTTTTGGCACTCCGGGTTTAAAGTTCAGCGGCAACCTGGCAACTCAACTTTTGAGAATAGTATCTACCTTAAAAGACTCACTCATTTAATTTGATCATCTTGATTCGATTTTCTCTTTCCGATTCATCAAGTCATGGTAATACAGAAGCACACACATCGGTTGACCAAGAATGCAGAATATGAACCAGAAGATCATATTCCCAACCTGTGATTTCAAAAGCAAGAACAATTAAGTATATGCTCACTACAGCAATTGGAATAGCATTGCACTGGACTTTGACTATATTGTACTCCTAATACTTTTCAGCTCAATTTTCTGTCAGGCCAACGCTCCAACAGCAAATAAATTATGAGTACCTAAGAAAATTGTACAGAAACTTTACTGTGGGAAACTGGGGCTAGAATGTTACACATCCCATCTAAAAGAGCCTTCGTTAATTTCAAATTGTACAAATTGCTGCCAGCTAAACTGATTTTCTCAGGACATCAGAACAGGTTTATTGTCAAGGGAAAAAACAAGAAGAAGAACACACTAATAAGTTTTGGTAAACAATAGACATACCATGGAGTTCCTGAACTTATTCTGAAGGAAGTTCGTGAGCACAACCAATGGAACCTGAATCACAGAGGTAATAAAAAAATAGATTTTATTAACCTGAATCAAGAATGAGCCAGATATAATCTCCAGAAGGAAGATGGTCCTTTCGCTCGTTCTCTCTGCCCCATCGTACTGTGTGTTTGTGGGTTAGAGAGGAGGGGTCATGGAGGGGTAGGAGACTTGCAATCATCTGAAAGGTCTCTGACTGATTTTGAGTTAAACTTATAGTCAAAACAATCTTACCTGAAACATAATTCCAATAAAAGCCCAGAGCTTGAATATGTGGCAAGGAACAGCAATGCACAACTGCAAATAGGAAGATATTGAATACAGATATAAGCAAAACAAGAAAAGAAAAACGGACAAGTACAGAAGAGAGTGGCAAATTTTCATGAAGGTAATGATGGCACTTATCATTCCACATGTATTATTTAATGTTCCAGAGAATAGTTCTACGTATAAGTTGTAAATCTGATTTCAAATTGACAACTTTGATTTTGCCAGTGCGCAGCATCATATCCATATAGCAAAGAATGTCCTTTATATTAATGGCATGCAGCAAGCATGGAGTAGACAAAACTTATGTAATTTAAATCAGTTACAGATCTATAACAAAAACCAGATAATACAATATTCTGATCATCTTGACAATCCTCCTATTTTAGGGGGCCATAAATCAAAGGAAACTTCAATGTAATAAAATAGTAAAGATCAACCAGATGGTACCTCATGAAATATTGCTGAAACGATGAAGGCGATAAGTAATGCTACCCCCTGCATTATTCCCATAAAAGAAAATATTTTAATAAACTCCTGAAATTTAAATCATCTAGTTTATGCCAAGATCCACACATGCATTAAAAAAAAGTGAGGCAGTCTATCAAAACATTCTAAGAAGAATTTTACAATATTAAAAAATTCAGATGTAGCACAGTGCAATGTTCAATTTACACTTATAATTCAGCAAACACTAAGCAAAATAAAAGGTGAGAAACTAACCTTGGGGATTTTATTCCGAATGCATGGAAAATAGATATGCCGAACCATCCACTTATGAACAGGCTGAGATCAGTAAGGACTCTATCAGTAAATTGTTGCACCTACTACTCACACACACTCTCTTCTGCTAGCATGTTTATACTTATGAGTGAGAAAAACAATCAAATGGGCACTCACAATGAGAACAGGTATCATGTAACAGCCTAGGTAACTTCTCTAAGAAAATGTTGACATGGACTAAGATCAACCCGTTGATAGATTCTTATCCCCTTGAACGACAGACATGGCCATTAACCTCAATTTAATAACAATATGCCAAAAGCAGAATGCTAATTGCATGCCATAAAACCCCTTTTAACATAAGCAACATGTCAGGTGCAAACACATGGCAAGAATGCTATTAACTTTTTGGAGCAAAAATAAAGGGCCATTTATGTTTGCTTCTTTGTCAAAATTTTAGGTCACATATGAAGAAAATAAGAGCGCAAACACCCAAACCTTTGTATAACAGAATCCTATATTTTATCTCAAGAGATCAAAATTCAAAGCAAGAAACACAACCCCTTCTGGTTCTCAAAGTATTATAAGCAGTAACCAGGCAAGATCTACTATTCATATCTTCAGTTAATTACAATAAAATCTGTTTGTTAACAAAAATTATAGAGCAAACAATGGAAAACTCCAGAAAAAGAACATCATATCTAACTTAAAAAGAATTAATGTCTTTACATGATAGCCTCATTGCAAATGTAAACAGCATGGATCCAACAAGTTGAAGAAATAAAACGAGTTCTAGGTGAAGAAGCATACCATATTCCACAATCTCCAATACTGATGACAGACAGATATCCAGATAGCCAAGGAACAAATTAAAGATTTAGAGACAGTGGAGAAAAATAGACAATAATTCTGAAGGAAACTGTTCCTGCACATAAAAACTTACCTCATCAACAGTTCTTGCATTCCACCAATCTTTGTAGAATTCCCGATCACCAAAACGTAGGAGTTCAGCTAGAATATTTAGCCTGTGTTTTTGGAAACATGTAGGCAAGGATAATGTGCCTTTAATCAGTTAAAGAATAAAATAGCGGTTGAAGAAAATGCTCATTCACACTCACCAAAGGTGAAAAAAGCAATAGAACATGCAGAGCCACACATATAAATTAGGAACAGATAGCTTCAGAATCCTCTCAATAGCATATAAGAGATTTCCTTTCAAGGGGTGTTGCGAGTTCTGGACAAGAGGGTTGATATACTGAATAACATACCAGCAATAATGTCAGCAATATGATGTGTCAACTTTTATCGGTAAAATGGAAAAATGTGAAACATCCAATAGTAACATGAAGCTCTACTAACTTGTTCTATGATAAATCCCATCAGCCCTGTGAATATTACTAACTTGACAAATTGACGAGCCACCCAATTCTTCCTAACAGAAGCCGTACGAGGATAACTTGGCTGCAAAATCATGTGTGAAAATTAAGATTAGAGAAGTCAATAATGCTTGATATGTTTATAATAGCATAAATGAGCAAAATTTTTGTGTGATGTTGAAAAAAGGATAACTGTTACCTGGTAGCATAATGTTGGAGCAACCATGAAATATAACAAGCTCTTGAAGCTGACATCTTGAGTATAATCCACATTCAGAGAATTGGGCAAAATATCTCCCTACATGATAATTGAGGATGGGACAACCAATTAATCATCAATATAGATGTGAAAACAAGGATTAAATGAAATTGGTGCAGAAGCTAGAACACTTAGTCAAGCAAAAGATTAATCTCGTTTTAGTTTTTTTTGGGTGGGTTTTTTGTCTACTTTCTTTTTTTCCGTTTTGTGTGATGGGGAAAGAGGAGGGGCTGTATGGCCTAGGTATTATGAAAAATATACCGAAGTGAGCTTCAGCAGTTTTTAATCCCACAATTCGCAAGAAATGACCAGGAAGCAGACAAATATTAACTTATACAGAGGTGTAGATGACTCAGCTTTTTGACAGTTTTACATTGTTACCTTCTCAACTAACTTTGCAATTGCTCTCATATCATAGTTCGTATGTGCATAAGAAACCAATTTCATCCATACAACGCAAGCAAAAAGCATCAACGTAACACCTGACAAGAAAGCCGAATCACAACTGCATAGTTAAAAAGAAAAGTGAGTCTCTCCATTAACACTCATTGCAATGGTATATAATAATCCCTTCACGGAATAGATAGCTGATAGATATTATGAACAAAACGGAAATTTTGCAGAAACCCTTTATATGAAATCCGGTATAAATTATTCATATATCATTGCAACAAATATCATTACATCCTGGATAAATTAGTCTCCCAAATTTGTTGAACAGACAAAATAATTCACTAGCGTTGAAAGACAACTGCAGAATTGATGATGAACTTGTGATGGAAGACATGACTGGAGCAAATAAATCATGAACACGTAATATATATCAGCGCTACAAAATCAAAAATTTTCAGAACTTTTGTTCTCCTCTTGTATGCATTTCCATGTATCAAAACATACCTCAAGATCACAAAAATCGGGTACAAAATTGCTGCTGTCGTGATGAATATATGAAGCAAAACAACAATCTGCAATATAAACTCATAGTTAAACCTGAATAGCTTCAGTAATACCAAGTCATGTATATTCCTGTAAAAAGCAACATACTAAACAGACTTGAAGACTTACAGGTTCAGCTATACATTTTCTATATGCCAACTTTTCAACTAGATATGCAGTAAGAGGGAATATTGGCAGAGTAAGGCTGCAATAAAAGTGCACCAGAAGCTTTTAGTTAAATATGAACTAAAACGAAACAAGATATGTGCATTGCTACATGAACATTACCAGCACATAAAGAGGGGCCAATCACGTAATGACCGTGAGCTAAACCAAAATCCAGTCTTAATTAGCCAACCATACTGCAAAAGATCAACAAGATGATAAGCCCTTCAACACCACAAATTCTAAATTCGTGAATCATTCACAAGGATGTTCCCAATCAACCATTAACTGTGAATGGAAATACAAACCTTCATTAAATTTTCAATGATAAGCCTGCTGTTTACAGCTACAAGGACCACTATACAGAGGTTGAAGAGGCCTGCGTGACTCTGCTAAAAGGAATGTAAAAAATAACTAATTAACAATCATTACAATCGATAAAATGTGACAAAACGGCACTTATCGAACGTCACTGTCACTGGCTGTTAACTCGCCATCCTATAACTAAATAAAATTCATTTCCTTTGTGCACCTACCTATTTGATTATCAATTCTTCAAAACAAACTTAATTATCAACCAAATGCATCGAAATTCAACCCAAAACCAACGAATTCTTGAATCACCTATAATTCAAAAAGCATAATGCTTCTGAAAAATATGTGACTAACAGAATTAAGCAAACAATGAGTTCCAAGCACAAGTAACCGACATACAAAGTCTCTACCTGCTTAAATATAGCGACGGAGCTCAACGGACTTTCTTTGATGTTGCGATGAGCCGGCATCGTCGGTCGGTACAGAAATTTCATGTCCGTTTCGCTGCGATTCTCACGATTATCCGCGTCACCTCCTCCGCGTTCTTTTCCCGTAACACTGAGACCGTCAGTATGCACCGCCGCAGTCGGATTCATCACATCCTCGCCGGATGAACTACCGGACTCGGAATTGTCCGCTTCGGCAATCGAATCGTTCACGTCTCTCACGGCGCTCGGCCTCCGACGAAGCGAGCGATTCAGTTCTGACGACGATGAGTCGGTCAGAAGAGCACCTCCGGAATCGGCCGTGGCAGAACCACCCTCCGGCGTCTCTAGCATCGCCATTGGAGTAACAGAATCGGTTAGAACCCAAGCAACAACTGATAAACTCTTCCGAGAGGCAGCTTCTAGAAAGTACTTAATCTACAGAAAACGCGTAAAAGAGAATGTGATTTTAGCTCGTATGTATAAGAGGTAAGAGAAATACAGAGTGCGGTTGCTCGTCGTCATGCAAAAGGAAGTTACAGGAGAAGGAGATTTGATAAGAGTAAAAAAGATCTTACTAGCAGACAAATGAGAATACAAATGGGTTTACGAGCATAAGCAATATGGTGGTCAAGCGTTCGAAACGCGGCCAAGACTCTAGAAGGTATGCAGTTTTAGATTTTCCATTTCCACTTCCTTCTAGCTAAAGAGGAATGGTAATTTCAGTTGACCTAAATTCAATGAATCAAATAAGAGTTAATTAAAATTTATGATTTTAAGATATTAATTTAAACAGTTTAATTTTTTAAATAATATTATTTAAATTTAAATATCTAAACATGTAATTTTGGATTTGGATCTTTAAAGAAATTAAATTTTAAATAATATTATTTTAATCAATTACATAATAATAAAACATTTATATTATAAACGCATTTTGAATAATTTACCAAAAGTGCATTTTGAATTTCAATATTTACGATGTAATACAAATTGAGCCTTAAAATTTTGAAATATTTACATTAAAACTTAACATTTTCAAAACTTTCATAATAAATTCTAAATAGGTGAAAAATTTGACGATATTATTTCTTTGATAGTTGATATAATATTATTCATATATTTTTAAATAAAAAGTAAGTGATAGTCACAAAATTAGTTTTTAAAAATTAATCCAAAATTAAGTCACTCTGTCATTGCCACGTGGCAAAAGAGCTCGCTATTATACATTTTCTATAGTAAGATCTACTATTATACATTTCAAATAGTGATTCCTCTTGTTATAAGATAATGAGATCAACTTTTATTTTAAAAAGAAAAATAATATTATGTCAACGTTAACGTGATATTTAATTACTGAGAAAACTCTTTAAAATTTTTCATCTACTTAGTCTATTTTGAATGATTTAAAGATGTTAAGGTTCAATTTAATCGTTTGGATTAATGTCTCTTTTATACTCTGATGTAAATGCTAATGTTGAAAATACACTTTTAAACCAAGTGAATTTAAGCAAACCTTATCACCAATAGGGATATTAATTTTGGCCTAACTTGTCCGACCTGTCATGATTTTGACCCGAATTGACCAGGTTACAGGAAGACCACGAGACAAATCGGAACGACAAAAGTGATGTCATTTTATAAATTTTTTTAAAAAGTAAGGATGGATCGGGCTTGTCAGCTTGTGATGGCTCACTAGTCATCCGATTCTTGACTTGGCCCGGCCCATTAACATCCCTAATCACTAATCACTAATCCAACTAATTGGTGATTTAGGTATTCTTAATTTTGTTACCAAATTATAGTTTAACATTTTATAATTATGTGCTTTAAGTTTTTAATAATTTATACTCAAATAATTAATTTAATTTAATTTATTAAATTATTAACAATTTTTATCTAAAATTTTAAAAAATTATTTGAAAAGTCTTCTGATTAGACGTCTTTTTCAATTCAATAATTCATTCATACAGCCTATTTATTTATTCATTAATATTTACAACTAAAGCAATATTTACTTGATATCTGTTTTTATTTAATGAGACAAATTTGGGTAAGTTGACTTTGGATTTAACAAAGCAATTTCGGTTCGGATGGCTTAAGTCGTAAGCATCCACATTCAAACCACCTCAAGATAATTCTTCACAACAGCCTGAATGTGTGACCAATGGCCACTGCTTTAATCATTTATCATTCTTCTAGATCTAGTTCTACTCCAAACTCTTGCACGCTCTTCTTCCTTGTTCTCAACAAAACGTTTCCTTCAAACAGTGTCTTGCTTTTCATTCACTTTGAAGTATATCTAAGTTAGGTCAAGTCCAACCTAATCAATTTCAGACTTAGACTTAAGAGGACTGCCCAATTCAAACAAAAGTAGGTCGTTTCATCTGATTTTGCCAATTTTCGCCTGTGCTATATAAAGTGCTTCAACGCAAAATAAGAAACGGTATTTTCAACGTATAAATAGTTAAGAGTTTACGTCCTCGTCATATTTAGTAAAATTAAGCCCACCGCAGACATATTCATAAACTATTTTACCATAATTCTTGATGTAACTCTCATCATTTTGCTGATATGAATCTCTACGGAGAATTCATCAAATTCGTCAAATCTAAGAACCCCTTTTATATGATCTCTTATCTATGCATACTTTATCGACATATATATAAATAGATTGACTTAGCTGTTATCTAACGTATCTACTTCAATCTTGATTTTTTCAAGTAAAAAACCTGTTTGTTAAATTTATTTCTGGGTTTTAATTTATTTCAATTTTCAAAAATATTAAAATCATTAAAAGTAAGTTTTATTTTGTTTCTATTTTTTAAATAATTTGAATACTACCAAATAAATATATATTATTTAGTTATTTAATATATTAACTATTTATATATATTTTTGATTACAAATGAAAAAAAGATCAGAAACTATCCCAAAGTTCGGGGATAAGCAACGCCCTGCCTATCCTTTTAGGTGAACTCTTTTGTAGCTACTGGAATCTCCTGTAACCAATGAACTCCTGGTCTGGCGAAGAAGGCAAGTTTGTCCAGGCTATCTGCACTCTGATGCCCTTCCCTGTGTACGTGTTGAATCTGGACGTCCCAGGCTTGCCGCATTAAGGCACGAGTATCCTGCACCAAAGGAAAAAGAGACTCCGTGAGAGAAATTTTGGAACAGGATAGAATGTTGATGACCTCTAACGCGTTCACTTCAAGGACATCACGGCGATAGCCGAGTGTCCATGCCAAATTGAGTCCAGCATGGACGCCCTAGAGTTCAGCAGTTAAGGGCGAACACTTGGCAAAATGCGTCAGAAAGCCACCTCGCCAATGACCCTGGGTGTCCCTGATTAGCCCACCCGCAATAGCGACGTTGGACTCCTAGTGGACTACGCCATTGGTATTCAGTTTGACCCAGCTATCAGAAGGTGGTTTCCATCGTATGGAATTACCAACAGGCACTCCCTGCCCGCCGATAACGCGATCAATCACGTCGCTCGCTATGCCGATCCACGAGACATAATCCATGACTATTCTGATGCCAGCAGCCGGCCAAACAAAATTTGCTTCGAAGATGCTTTTGTTGCGCCACTGCCAGAGATGCCAGCAAGATACTCCAAAAAATTGGGCCCAATCCGTCCGAGGCCCAGTAATACCTGCAGTCACGTTAGCCATCCACCACCTCTCCTCATCCTGGAGGAAGAAATGATGCTCAAGTAACCCTGGAGGGAAACTCTGCTAGAAGGCTTTCACTCTGTGGCAATCCCGAAAGCATGCAAAGTGGTCTCTTCAAGACCACTGAACGAACAACCATGGTCCGATGATAAATGGCGAGCAATGCGCTGTTGATTTGTCAGCAGTTTCTTGTTAGCTAGCAACCAGAGGAAGGATCGTATGCGCTGAGGTCCCGGCTATTTCTAGATCAAATGTCAGTAACTGGGGTACGTTGCCGGTGTAAACTCTTCAATTAGCTCATAAGCGGAAGCCACCATGAAACCTTTCAGCTTTCGTGGTCCCCACAGTGGGTGGTCCTCCCCCATGTTAACCCGGGGTTGTGGAATGTCCGTAATTGCCATACAAATTGTGGATGTTAGATAGTGCTCAAACAGGGGCCAGTTCTAGTTCCCATCCTCTCCAACATAATCATACACTGTGAGGGAGAGGACATGGTCGGGGGGAGGGGACAAGGTTGCCATATAGAGCGGGCCCCAATCCCCCACCCAGGAATCCATCCAGAATAGCGCTCGGCAGCCATTACCTAGTTTCCAAGTCAGCCCTAGA
>JAOTAY010000008.1:2460342-2488330 GCA_025629805.1 Erythroxylum baracoense | reverse complement strand
TTAGCACCATAATTACAAAATTAATCATAGTAATCATATAATATAACATTATATGCATAAATTACATCCAAAATTAACTTTGATGCATAACTATATAACACTGAGAGTACACAAGACCCCACAAGCCCAAATAATATTAGGAATAAGTATAAAAATTTTCAAGAAAAAATTCAGAGAGTACATTATATTTTTATTAATTTTAAAATTCGGGAAAAATAAAAATAAAAGCTCTAGCATTCAAAAAATTCCAGGAAAAATACCATAAAATAGAACTGGGCAAGTGGAGCAAACAGGAAAAATTTTGGGGAAAAAACACCACCGGAGACGGATGCACGCGCCACCGCTGCGCGTGGGGAACGATCAGCCGGGTCGGGCAACCCGGTTCGGAAAAAACTCGATAACTTTGTCAATTTTGATCTTTTTTTAACAAATTTGGTGTCATTAGATTTAGAATTTAACGATCTATCAAAGCCCTCAATCAAGTTCTTGAGTTTTACACAATACATCAGCAAATTTAACAATCCTAACATATGTTTGGATACCAAACTGAACCAAGCAACAACAAGAAACGATTTCACTGAAAATAACTTAACAAAACCGAAATTTTACAAAGAAATTATCCAAACAATTCGCAGTCACAATTATGGTTATTAAGCTCTAATACCATTTGACAGAAATTTAACACGAAATTATAGATTAATCTCATGATTAATCAATACAATTAATTAACCCTAAGATTGCAACATACTATATTCAATAATAGTATGGACAAATACCTGGAAATTGGGGAACAATTGAATCCATTGTTGTTTTCTATGAAGCGACGTGACAGAGACGCAGAGGATTTTCTACTGCTATTCCAAACCCTAATCAGAAAAAGCACGTACAGTTTTCAATGGGACAACTGTATTTAAGGTCGGCTAGTAGTAGGGCCTCCTGTGCACTGCAAAACATGGGCCAAGCCTACCCATCATAGCAAGTCCATGAACACAGGCCCAACGACACGCTAAAGAGAGAATTAACACGCCCAATTATCTTGACATCAAATTAATCAAAATTTGTACAAAATTATATTTATTATGCTAGTTTATAAAATATTAACAAAATTCCATCACCGTCAACCGTCATAAGCTTGGAAAGTCCCCTAATTTTATTGCCCTGAATGAATGGAGTAAATCGGAGGAGACAACATTCTTAAAATTTGTCCCATGAAAAACCAGGCCTATCTCTATCCAACTTCAAGAATCAGTCGTGCACATCTTCATCTAGGTGATAAAAAGCAATTTCCACCTGTTCTACCTTAGGAACACATTGGCGTCTAAGGTAGTGATTGCAGCGGCTTAACGAAGCTAACGAGTCATTCTCGCCATCATCACATATTGAAGTTTCCAGTGATTACTCTTGCTTCAACTTAGTTATTGGTTTACGCTTTAGACCCTGAAACGCTCCCTGCATCTCCTGTCCTCAATGGCGGCTGAAAGTTATTCTCAGTTCCACACAATCTGTCTATCCCGAGTCCTGACACATTCAAAAAGTATTTTTTGATATTGCTAGATGAATCACAGTAACTGCTTGCATTAATACCAGTTTATTATGGATCCGAAATTGAGAACGAGTTACGAGGCCAATTTGAGAGGATCTTATATTGACTTTTTAATTCTACCTTTGTGATCTATTTTGATAGAAGAAAAAGTGGCTCGTGATCTTATGATCTGCATAACTGGTATGATGAACACATAACGCTAAATCCTCTGTGCCATTTTTTTCTATACTCTCTCTCTTCAAAAAGCATCTCACCCATTCAATTTTTCTCTTTCCTAATTATTGTATATTTAGATATTCTTTAATTATTGTATATTTAGATATTCTTTGGCACATGGGGCACGGAAAAAATAGAACAGAAGATTTGAATCCCATGACACTAGCGTCACCTTCTGCTCCAATTTTCCCTTGGATCTAGGATGATCAATTGCCCAGGACTTCCTGAGAAGGCAGTTGATGGTGTGTGAGAGTTATATCCTTTCTGTTTGAAAGATCCGGACTTCTTGTTTAATGGAACGTTGAGTTATATACTTCCTATATTTCAGAGCCCATGACTACTTGCTCTTAAATAATACATCTCTTTTAACGCTCTTTTCTACCACTAGAAAAATCAGTTCAATATCATTTTGAAGAAATAGACCAATAACATGATATTTCATTTTCATTTCAGCATTGGTAATCGGTACCAGAAGAGCAAGTTCTGCATTGCTGAGAGTCATCCTCTGCTTACTAACATGACCATACAACCTCACATAATTCTTCACACGGTTCTCCTAGCAAGGCAATGCAGAAGATCCTGTTATACCAGCAACAGTATCCTGATACTGGCGTGCCCACAGCCATAAGTATGGGCTGTAAGCCTACTCCCGATCGGCGTCCTCTCAAAAATAACATTCACACAATCGTCATCTTGCATGCAAAACCAAAATTTCAAAGTATCCTCTCAGGATGACGCCACTCTACAATTTGAAACATACTGATGGTGAGCACCGGTTTTACAGTAATGTAGCAGAATTGCTATAGTGACATCTATATCGGGCAACCGAATCATTATTCAGTGTTGCACTTAGCTGCTGCAATAAGTTTGAGTAGTACAGTAATGAAATGCACATCTTAAATGTATACCTGATTATGCAGTTGCAAGTTTACCTAGGTGCAGTATTCAGTAAGTAAATTGTTTTTGGCTTTAAAATTTGGACTAGCAGACTGCCACCTAAAATTATCAACAGAGAATCAAATATACTCATCAACAAACCTACAACATATAAAGGTAAAGGACAACTCAAGTGTATTCCTACTGAGATCCTTTTTCAACTTGGGGGCAATATGGTGAAGTCTCTTGCAAGCCTTAATCTGTATTTAATAAGAGTGCACCACCAATACTTTTGGCTTTAGGAATTGTTGCATCGCATGATTCACGGTATAATCATGCAAGACATGCTGACCCGAACCAAATTGTCCAGTACAATGATTCAAATCTGCTAATAAACCTAGAAACGTAAAGTGTATATAAAACATTCCAGCTTCCTATAATGCAGACAAAGTATGTATAAACATGCATGCGTTATCTTGTAACTTCATCTACATCCTATGGTAGGTTTCCAAATTTCTCAATAAGCCATTTAAGGTACATCTCCCAACAATCATATCTTAAGGTGCTGTCGATCCTAAGAGTTCTTCACACAAGTTACTCAAAACACGTTAAATGCTCTCAGAAACAGGATGGCAGTTGCCTTTAAGGAGATGAAAAATATGTGTTTCTGATCTCCATCTGTCTGCTAACGATGTGACTGAATCAGAATCCAGCTGAATGAAAATGTAACCGAGAGATACAATGAAATTCTGCTTGCATTAAAAAAAAAGAGATAAGTGGATGACCAATGTCAAAATGACCATCTAATTCAGCCAGATTATGTTTGCAACAACTTTTAGCCAATTGAACTTCACAACATGGTTAAAGCTTTAAAGAACTTAAACAATCCTCATAACATCGTCTTAAAATATCTTCAATTTAATACAATCTGATTTCTGAATTTTCTATAAGAACTGTTTATTTAACTCATCACGCCAAGCAGTTACTGATATCTATAAACATAGAAGTGATATTTATGCGGTACTCCCTGCTATAGGAGAAATATTCCTAAAATATTATGGAGCAGATTAGTGGGATTCTATGAAAATATCATCAAAGTGGAAATTAAGAATAATCTACAGGAGGCCAAACCAAACTTCAAACTCTGTGGAGTCCTTGCACCTTTAGATACACAAAAAAGGGATATGAGGAACGAAATATCCAAGATTCCAAAGAAAGTAGGAAACAGATAGCTTCTGAATTTTCTAAGCTATGAGGTGTCTTTTTGCACAGAAGTTTAATGTATCATTTTGGTGCTTTTAAGTAGATTCGTTGTTTACCCTTTTAAAAGAAAAAATCCGTTTCCCTAATTTTCTACAATGAAATTCTATAGATATTTCACTTCAGAGTAGCAGCCTACTAACCGTGCACGCAGAATCACAGTGATAGGATATTATAACTCATATTGCTAATCCGTGTTGAATTTGAAGAGAAAACACGAACTCACAACATATATAACAAAAGCCAAAGAAAAGAACAACATACCAAAGTGAATGAACAGATCACCGACGTCTGTACAAGTACAATCCAAAACTCTTCCTAAAATTCAAAAGTAAAAAGAACACAAATATAAGAAGAAAAAATACTGTTAAAAGATCTAGAGAAGATATTGAGAACTCGGGCGTTCTATAAAAATTGCAAGAGAGCCGAGAGTAGATGCAGGGAAGACCGAAGATCAAAGATCAGACAAAAATCCACGGTTTCAGAATACACAAATTCATTTCACGGTGTTACTAATTCCAACGCCTGTACCGTAGTAAAAGTACCAAACTAAACCACAAACACTGAAATCGGTAGCCCAGAAATCGCTTTCCGGTTAGTATAAGAGAGAAGGGAAAGGAAGCAACAACTGGAAGTCATAGGAATGGGTGGAATCGGAAGGTAGACAAGCATGGTCTGTGTCTCTGTTTGATTATTAAGATTACTCCGGAGAAAAACAATTCCTTTAGTTTGCCACTTACCAATCCACCCATATCCAATGAATTCCAGAAGCTCATCTCCCTATCCCAATACTCCCTTCACTTACAGACCATCAAAGTCTCTTGTTTTAGCAGCTTATATCCAATTTTGTGACATGGGTTTTGGAGCTCGAACCGGTAGGTAGAGAAAATATTGAACTTTGAAGATAAAGAGATGAGATTTCAGATTTGCTTATGGTGGAGACCGGCTGGTGGGTAACGTTAAAGTATTCTTGCATTGGGCATTTGGGCTTCACGTGGTAGTTGGGAAAAAAAGTCAAAACAGACCATAAAGACAGAGACTATGAACCTAGTCCTCGTGACTCAGCGGATCTTAATTGCGTGTTGATTACGACGAAAAAAATAGACTTTGAGTTACATAAAACTTGGACGACGGTGGCAGACCGAGACTGAGGGCACCAAATCTGCTGTTACAAAAAACGCAGTTCCCCTGTTCATGAAGGATTCCATTCATTCATTAAATGGGACCCCCGTTTAATAAATGGATAAGATGGATAGGATCCTTCGGGGACAAGGAGAAGTGTATTTTTTGGAACAGCAGATCTGCTCTGGGGACCGAGACAAACTTATAACCTTAAGACTTATTTGGTTGGCGTAGATTGTAGTTCAGGAAAGTAATTTTTTTAAATTTATAATATTATGTTTGGTTTATTTTTTTGAGTAATTAAGAAAGTAAAATTTGTTCCAATTTAGAGAAATTAGTAGCACTTTTTTTAGATTCTAAATTTCACCGTTCCTTTGGTATTTAGATTATTTTCTTCAGAAATTTAATCTAAAAAATACACTAGCCAATTCAACCATTCCTTCTCTCTCAATTCTTTTATAATAATAAGAAATTTAATAATAATAATAATAATAATAAAATAATACCATTAATAAAATTAATAATAATAATAATAATAAAATTAATAAGAATAATAAAATCAATAATTATAATAATAATAGTAATAATAATATTATTATTATTAAAATTAACAATAAAAAATTAATAAAATTGATAAAATTAATAAAATTAATAATTGGTAGAAAATTAACAATTACTATTATTATTAATACGAATAATAAAATTAATAAGAATAATAAAACTAATAATAATTATTATTAATAAAAAATTAATAATAATAATAATAATAAATAAAATTAATTATAATAAAAATAATAATAAGTAGAAAGTAATAATAATAAATTTAATAAGAATAATAAATTTAATAATAATAATAATAAAATGAAATTGATAAAAATAATAAATTTGGTAATAATAAAATTAATAATAAGTGGAAAATTAATAATAATAATAATAATAATAATAATAAATGCAATTGATAAAAATAATAAATTTGGTAATAATAAAGTTAATAATAAGTAGAAAACAATAATAATAATAAATGCAATTGATAAAAATAATAAATTTGGTAATAATAAAATTAA
Organism: Erythroxylum baracoense; assembly: GCA_025629805.1. Lineage (NCBI taxonomy): Eukaryota > Viridiplantae > Streptophyta > Magnoliopsida > Malpighiales > Erythroxylaceae > Erythroxylum > Erythroxylum baracoense. The sequence goes on along the minus strand of JAOTAY010000008.1, from coordinate 2,482,249 downwards.
TAATAAGTAGAAAATTAATAATAATAATTAATAATATTAAAATAATAAAACAATATTATATGATTAAAATATTAGAAATGAAAAAATTAACATTTAATAATATAATTTATATTACAAATTAACATTATTTAACGATTTTAATTTTTATTCGATAGGGATATAAATAAAAACACAAGCTAAAATTAAATTACATTCCATGAAATACTGAAGCATACCAAACACTGTAATAAGAGTTCACCCAACTTTCCAATTAAAATTCTTATATGTATCTAAACATGTAAACATCTTTACTTTCCATAGATTTATTTTGCGAGAAACCAGATTCCAAATTCACTTTATTTTCCTGCTAATCAAACGAGGCCTAAAGAAATTTAAGATTCGCCGCCAGACATATCCAAGTAATTTCGTGAATCTGTAAGGCCAAGGTAACCCAAATATAACAACAATAAATATAGAATCCTCAGTTACAACAAAATTTGCAGTATGCCATCAAAGACCATATGTGGCATCAAGGGACATGGTTCATACTCAAAACGGCAAGCTTTTTACTACACCTATGAAACAAGACGTTAAATAAAAGAGCGTGGGATATAACAAGGGAACAACATATAACACTTACCAAACATATTCCATCTTTCCACAAATAATGGGAAACAAAATTTGTTTACAGGAGGTCAGCAACGTTCGATGGCAGCTCTTCAATTACCACATTGTAGAACTTCTGAATGTCAAACAGCATCCTTTCATCATCATTTGTTACAAAGTTGATTGCAACACCTTTCCTTCCGAACCGTCCACCTCGTCCAATACGATGTAGATAGTTCTCTGGCTGTGTAGGGAGATCATAATTAATGACAAGCGAAACTTGCTGGACATCAATGCCACGGGCCAAGAGATCAGTCGTAATTAGCACGCGAGATGACCCAGATCGAAATTCACGCATGATGATGTCTCTTGTATTCTGGTCCATATCACCATGAGTGGCAGAGACTGTGTGGTCTCGGCTCCGCATCTTATCTGTCAACCAGTCAACCTTGCGCCTAGTATTAACAAAAATAACACTCTGAGTAATGGCTAATGTTTCATAAAGGTCACAGAGTGTTTCGAGCTTCCACTCCTCTTTCTCAACATTGACATAAAACTGTTTTATGCCTTCTAAAGTTAGCTCCTCACGCTTCACAAGAATTCTAACAGGTTTGTTCATAAACTTCCTTGTTATCTCAAGAGCTTCAGGGGGCATAGTGGCAGAGAAAACACCGACTTGAATTTTTGTTGGCAAAAGTTGGAAAATATCGTAAATCTGTAAGCAAGTGGACAAGAGGTTAAAATCAATAGTAAAACAGTCGACAAAAACCTTGACCGAAAGCAGCAGATAAAGTGATTATGCACCTAAAAATTCGATTACAGAAAAACCAAGCAAGGTAGACATTTCATATTCTAATATTTTCCCAATTTCAAAACCTATTTTCTATTTGTTAGGGAATCTAATTCACAGTACTTCCATGAACAAATGGATATGAATTTGCAAGCATAAATCATATGAATAGCTAAAACAAAAATAAATGGATGACCTGATCCTTGAAACCACGAGAAAGCATTTCATCTGCTTCATCGAGTACAAACATTTTGATGTTATCAGCGCGAAGCGACTGTCTTCGCAGCATGTCAAATACACGTCCTGGAGTACCAACAACAACATGCACTCCACTCGTCAAAATGCGTTGATCCTCACGAACACTGGTCCCACCAACACAAGCATGCACCTTAACACCAAGATAATCTCCAAGGGCTCGCATAACTTTCTCAATCTGTTGAGCAAGCTCCCTAGTGGGTGCCAGGACCAAGGCCTGGCATTCCAACAATCCATACTCAAGCTGCTGCAGAATACCAGAACAGAAAGTTGCAGTCTTTCCAGTCCCAGATTGCGCTTGTTGAATCACATCAAGTCCCTGGCAGAAAGGGACAATACCCCTCTGCTGAATTGCTGAGGGCTTTTCAAAACCTACAAAAAGATTAGTTCAAGTTCAATGATCTGATCATCCATTAAGAGAAGGAAACGGAGAGAAACAAAATTGTAAATACAAAATCCTTGATGCATAAAACCACAGAATTCATCCTTCCTCAATTGTTGTCATTTGCATGAATATGTAGCAAGTTGTCAACTGGATATCTCCAAATACATAAAATACTTTGCTGCATAAAGCAGAACAATAAGCAAAGACAACATACGAATGATGGACCTACATCATAACATACGCAGGCAACTATAAGAGTACTATAAAGAAAGAATATAAAACCCAGTAGGGGATACCATATGCATAAATGCCCCTCAGAAGATTCTCTTGCAAACCCATTGAGTCAAAACTTTCATAAACCTCTTCATAAGGTGTAAAGAAATCTTGTGCATCAGCTGCAAGACTGCAGACATCAATATGAATCAGAAACAAATTAGAATGTCCATTTCAGGTATATTAGCACCAAAATATGACAGCCAATATGTAGCTGATAAGTAAATAAAAAGAAAAACAAATAACATGAACTAATAACAAGGGGGGGAATCACGTTTCCATTTTGGCATCATACTGGCGAGCATCGAAGTGTGATCCTTCTGGTGTTATTCCTGCCATAACTGCAATAAAAACCAAAATTTACAAATAAGCCACGGTAGAACAAGGCTCACCTTTTTCTTCACAAAAAAAAAAAGAAGACAATGAATTTTCCTGTATACATAGCTGAAAAACTCGAATTCTAATTGATCAAGAGTAATGAAACAGAAAAACAGGACAACACGTCCGCGTTTTTGTTACAAACCTGACCTACCTTTTCACGAGAAACAAGACAAGCGATCACAAGATAATACTTGCAGCAAAGGATCAAAAACAATTAAAAAAAATCACAAAACGCACTAAGAAACAAATCCAAACAAAATCAAACACAAAGCAATATTCAGCACTCAAATCAGTTAGCTTCCTTGAAATCAACCGGGAGAAACGGCAAGGCAGACATATAAAAAACGTAGAAATCGCAAACCAACAAGAAAGGAAAGCATATGTCTAGTAGTAATAAAAATTGGAAGAAAGAACTAAATAAATAAAAAAACAAGTTAGATGGACACAGTAGATGAGAGAAGTGAGAGAAAAAAGACCTGAAGATGAAGAGAGTGTGATTTGCTGTAATTTGGGGAAATTAGGGTTCTCTGTTTTTCCCAAGCTCCTCAGGAGTCAAGGAAAGGTTGTTCAGAAAGCACAAGCACCACAATCGGTGAGTTTTCGTGGGAAAAGAAGCAAGAGATATCCTATTTATACATATACAAACATATTTCCTATTCTAAGGAAACAGTCTCTGTATCTCTATCGGAGATGCGGGCATGACTGCGTACATCTTATCCTCCTCATATCCTGCTTAGGCGAAAATTTGGGTCTGTTTAATTTGGTTTAGTTTTTTGTTGTCTAATAATTACAAATCAAATTGAAATCGGATTTCAAGTCGGTGTACTTTGGGCTAAAGAAGGCCCATCTCTTTTATGTTGTGTTGTTAAAGTTACTTTTTCTTTTTTGTTTTTTTTCCTATTCTAACTTTTGTGCAATCAATCAGGAAAATGACACTTGAAAGTTTAGAAATATGATACCTATTAGGTATGCACTGACGACCTAATAAAGCGGAGGGAAAATTAATTTTATGTGGACGGTCGAAATTTATCATATCCAATTCAGCCTAATTTTATAGTTCAAAATGAAATTGAATAATTCGTTTCAAATAATCAACAACATTGCCGGTTCATTGAAAGAGACTTTAACAAATAACAACAAACGATTTAATGAAGGGTTAATAATATATATATTAAAAATCCTTATTTTTTATTTTATTTCTTCTTTATCCTTTTTTAAAACTAATCAAATTTTAAGTATCAAGTGAGCTTTAAGAATCTTTAGGTTGGATTCAAATAGTTAAGAATGTCAATGGGCTGTCGCTGAACCGGCCCAACCTTGCACTCAAAAAGGTAAAATCTCCCACCCTAGGCGCCCTCACACTCCGGTCTGACAAAGTGATGAAGGGATAAATTACGGTTTAATTTTACTCAGTTCTTCGGAGAAGGAGCTCCATGCCCGGTGCGCACAAGGAACCACCACATTATATGAAACTCTCACACTGCCGCTACCGAGACTCGAGCCTAAGACCTTGCACTCAACAACCTCCATAAAGACCAATTGAGCTACCCTTATGGGCTGAACCGGCCCAACCTGACACCAAGTTATAGTGGCCCAATGGGCCGACTTGACCTCTCATTTATTTTTTCAAGCGAAAAACTTCCAGAACAACATTGTAACAAAACAACATCGTTTTAAAAATAATGGACAAGTCACAAGACAAAAGCGAGTCAGGCTACGCCGATTTTGTCATCCCTACAATCAGTCTCGAGTCTACTTCTACTCAATCCATTACCATGCTTATTTGAAGATTCAAGCGTGTTTTCACTCTTAATCAACTATCATTTTAAAAATTAAAATGAGTCGGGACTCTTTTCTCCATATTCAAAGCTTCAACTTAATCTATTTTTGAAGAATTAATCAGCACTGAGACCATCCCTTCGAGGTCAAACTCGGCACCGTTGCAAGTAGATGACGAGGATAAATAAAAGAGGTAAACCAAAGGTCCAGCATAGGAATCATTAGAGCACAATTTGTTAACATTAGTATATTATACACTCAAGCAATAATTCTTAATCAAAGACAAACTTGCAGTCTTATGCACTGACGATTAGCAGTTTTCCTTAGCAGATCAGACATTTATGCCTCTGGAGATTCTCAGCACTCTTTTCCAAATCCCGCAATTAAAATATGACGATGCCACCGTCGGTGACCCGTGAACTCTAAGAAAACTTTCAGCAAACGACTTACCTGCATTCATAATCTATTCAATTAACTCTTTAACCACATCTGCAGCAGAAAGTGCAATAGTGGCTTCCAAACTGGGAGATGATATCTACAAGGCCTCCATAGCCTCCAACTGCAGTCACCTGAAAACAGAGGAGGCCATTGATCAGACATCAGAAGCAGTGATAAGAAAGAGCTGCCAATGTAATTCTTAATGCCATGCTGATCGAAGATGCATGTACCCAGATGTGAAGAAAGTACATTGTAATATATGAGTATAAAATTTAACACATACCCCACTTTAAACATTTGCTAATGAAAATAGATTTGATGACTATGAAATGCAAACCATGACATGACAAATATTCTGAGAAGGGAAGCTTTCCCGACCGAATTCATAGTAAGAGCTGTCGGAACATTACTAAAGATGACTCTAGAAACAACATGCAGGTAAATAAAAAAGAAAGCCGGGTGTTTTTTGAACATTAAGCTCCAAAAATTGAAAGCAGCAGTTAACGAAAATAAACTAAGGGAAAATACCCCTGATGGGTGTACAGAGACAGAAAACGCTGACTGAGGAGCACATGGTATTTGTGAGAGAATCGCTCCGCTTATATCAAAACGACTGAGTAGAGGTTCAGCTCCAACAGCTAAAATCTGAGACAATGATAAAATGATTACTAGGTCTGGATAAAAACAGAACATGATAATTTCTAATAGTTGCCGGTGTCTTGTCATTGGCATCAAACATGGAACTGCCAAATTGAAGTACTCAATGTACAAAGGCCCAAGGAGATCACCAGTACTCCGATGTCATATGTTGCCTAAGGTGAGATCTCCATAACCCAACATGTAAGCTAATCTATTTTGGTATAGAGTTATGATCTACATGTATGTTCCACCAAAAAATTTAAACTTTTAGGTTCAATAGCTGCTAGAAATTATACAACCAACATTTATAACCTGTTCAATATTGGGCACTAAACCATTTGTAAAATATTGGCAAAAAGTAGTTCCATATGAAAAATACTTCCTTTTTTCCTTTCAGTGATAGTGGTAACTTGAAATAAGTCCACATACGCACCTAAGTTAGAAACACATCAAATATTCTAAGATAAAAAGGAAAAACACTTACTTGATGATCATCAAATTTCACATCCTGTATTGATGCGCTGGTGGAAGTTCTTGAAACACATTCGGAAACAGGAATATTCCAAACAGATAAGCTTCTACCAGTGCTACAAGCCTAAAAATGAAATCGGTTAAATAATGTTACATCATAAGCAAGCAAAACCAACATAGAACTTTTTATCATGTTCACTCCTATCCAAAGTTAAATGAAATTATGTCTTCCAAGGCATGAACTCTCACCAACCAGCTCTCACTTGCATCAAGGGCAATGCAGCTAACACACGACGAGAATCCTTTCAACTTCTTGTCCTTCCCAGGATTAATTACTTGTAAACACTTCCCAGTTTTGCAATCTAAGGAAAAGGTAAACAAATAAATGGCAAAGGCAAAGGCAACGTCCCATAACTATAAGGGTGAATATCAACAGCGGAAGTTTGAACTAACTCTATTCATCCATCACTATACTTAGATTGAGTACTGACTCAAATGGCATCATGGTAGCAGTTATATAAATGTGAAAGGTAATTAAAAGAAGAGGAATATTGTCAACTCTTTAAATCAGGATTATGGATAAATCATTATTACATCATGGCTTGGTATCCCAAGTCGACTATTTTCAAGCTAAATGACACAAAGATAACAGAGAAAAGTTTTTTTTTTCCCGTAAAAAAGTCCTTAAAAGATCATCAGCAATTTCTGTCCATGTTCTCTCCTTGCCACCTCAGAACCTTAGAAGATAGAAATAACTAGGAAACCTCAAAGCTGCATGTTAAATCAAGATTGTTTCTTCAACAACTTGATATACGATAGGACAAATTGCTTTTGAAAAATAGTAAACTAAAAATTTTATCCCAGGCCATATCCATGTAACCTTCAGCAAGTTCCTGATATTATTAGCTCATCACTCGCAACAAATACAGAATTAAGTATAAAAATTGAACCATAATTGAAACTACATAGTAAAGAGCATACATATGTTTCAGTTTAACACTTAAATTATTGAAATAAAAGGCCAAGCATTACCCCAAATTCGTGCAGTTCCATCCTCTGAACCAGTTATAATCTGAGCGATAAAAGAAGAAGCAGTTAGAAATCACCCTACGTTAACCTGAGTTGTCAGATGGTGATGCTAAAATCGAGCTAAATCTTCCACACCTCCTGGAAAACAGTGACATTGTGCAAACCAAAAGCAGTAAAGAATATCGCATATAATAGGTAATAAAACTGCACATAATATTGTACAAGTTGGGGCAAGGTTTCGTGGTGATTGTGACGAGATAGTAGAGGCTGACCTGATGTGTAGTGTTGCGAGCAACTATGCAATGCAAGTAGTCCGAGTGGCCTTTAAAAACCATCTTGATTTTATTGGTCTCCTGAATAGCTCAATAACGATAGGACTATATATTAATAACAATGCAGGACATTAAAAGAACATGCCACATTCTCCAGACTGGAAAAAGTTTACAACGCAGAGCATGCATGGTTATTTATTCACCTTGGAAAAATACATACCACATCCCAGCCATAAGCACAAGAATCACCTGCCGCTGAGTAAATGGCTCCTCTCTAATTCACAATAAACAATGCAATTTACAATTCAGTACGCAGATGGTAAATCCAAATACATTAAAAAGCAGCTGAATATATGTTTGAATGAGTTAGTCTACCTGTTTACTCCTTTTTTTCACATAAGAGTAGGGGGAGAGAAAGATTGAGTGCATCAAACCTGAGGGTCCAGAGCAATGGCATTATTTTCTGGAATTGGGGAAAGAGCAGCCCATGGACCTCTGAAGCACAGGAAGAAGACCAGAAATGGAATAAGACATAAAACGAGGCATTCATGAAGCTGTGGCTGGCTAAATGTGAATATTTAATCCTAAATGTGTCTATGAAAACAAAACATAAAAGCTCTTTTGTTTCCATGCACTAGAAAGCATATTCTTATCTAAAATTGCTCATCTTATATAATAGTTGATTTTTTACCATGGTAAATATATTTCAATACTCAGGCATACCTCTTCCTCTTAGACCTCATATTTTACTTTATGCATGTGCTTATAAGACCCATAGAACAATAAACCAACTCAAATGGTAAATTTGAAACTGAAACCTGGACAATATCAACCTTAATGTTTCAGTATGCACCTAAAATTTAGGAAGCTTAAAATAACAACTAAATGAATAAAACCATTTCTAAATCCATGAAGTGGAACATAATGTGATAGATATGATAGATTACAAGACACAACAACAAAAAACCAATCCACGGAAGAGGCTAATCCCACAACTTTTTGTAGAAATAATAAATACTTCAAATCAATTAAACTCCTTATATCCGCTCCTCTTTATCTTGAGCAATGCACAAGAATGAAAAAAGGCGAGGGTAAGGACAAAACAGAGATTTGCTATCGATCACAAATGTAGTCAGAAAAGCAAACAACTATAGAAAAAATAGATGGTAGCATATATTGTGTCATTATCACTCACTTGTGCTGGGGATTCATCAGGTCAAGCACAGCATTTATGTGATTTCCTAGGGGGAAAATGAAAAAGATTAGGAAAGAACAAACAGAAAAATAGAGCTTGAACACAAACAGTAATGCATAAAAGCCAACAAATTAAAAATGATCTGTAACTGAAAAAAGTTCTAGAAGGATGAAATGATAACCAATAAAACAAATAGTAGTAGCAACCAGACCATCTTTTTCATCTGCCAGATGCAACAAACAACAACTATACTAAATACATCGAGATATTTGAACTCTAATATTGCGGCAGTGAAAATCAATTACCTTGAGGAGGGACAGACAGTTCTGGAGTACCAAAGTCTTTCCACCTCCATCCCCGTATCCGACCATCATCACCACAACTAAAAAATTTACAAAAATGTGAATCTATAATTCATTCAAGACAAACGGTAGTACAGAGCAATTTCCAACAAATTTACATTTATAAACACAAAACAGATCCACAAGATTATCAGCAGACATAAGTAAAATATGAAACCATGGACAAAAAAGAATCACAAATAAGGCAACTAAAGAATTAATCGCTTTCTGAGGACTAATCAAGCAAAGAAATCAATGCTAAAGGACGATAACTCTCGAGTAAAAGGAACCTGAGTAACAATGTATTTTCACCATTGGCGTAGAATTTGACATCGTACGCAGGTCCATCGTGTGCTTGAATGAATCCATCAGGTTCAACCCTAATGACATACCAATAACATTTTCATTAAATCCAAACGCATCAACTCACTATCGATCGCTCATTCACGGCCACATGGCGCTCGGTGTACTTACTGTTGAGCTCTCTTTCCGCTAAAGGCAACTGGCTGCAAAATAACATCAAACAAACCATCAAACAACACACAAGCACATTCAAATCTTATTTAGCGTCAGGGAAAGTTGAATGAAACGCACAATCTTGGAAATACAAGTTGAGAGGGAGTAAGAGGCGAGAGATCCGTCGCTAGAGGCGACGACGACGGAGCCGGGACGGGAGTCCGGAGACGGTGCCCAGGCGGTTCTGAAGACGGTAAGCGACTGAAGCTCACGCTCCTTTAGAATGCTGTCTCTGTATGAATCTTCGTCCCAGTTCGTCGCATCTCCCCACATGGTGGTGATTTTTGACTAGGGTTTGGTGCGATCACTGGTTCAGTCTAAGACTCTCAGTTAGATTCCACTTCGACGGTGCCGTTGCAGGACGTTTTTCCTTTCCTTCTCCGTTCTTCGGTTTGAGTATTTGTTTTGGAGGGAGAAATTAAACAAAAGCGATAAAGTTAACGAATTAAGCCGGTTTGATTGGTTGAACTTAATTTTTTAAATTTTTGATTAATCATAAAATTGGATTAAATTAATATATTAAATTATATTTGAAAATTTTAAATTATATTTTTAATTTAAATCTATAATAATAATAAACACACATTTTATCCGTATTAAAGAAGTTAGGTTTAATAATTAAGTTATAGGTAGTTAGGTTTAATAACTCAACAAATATTCATGTTTATAATTAAAAACACATTCGAAAATTTTTTTAAAAATTTAAAAATATAAAATAACGTCATTTTATTTATAAGTGTTATATAATTGAACCGGAATTTAACTTAAAACTCGGTTAACCCAAACATAACCTGATAATTTTGAGCTTAGCCTCTTCCTGTATGTCATCCTAACCAAATTCGTTTACAGGCCATAAACATAGCTATACTTATTTGTTGAACTCGAAACCTTAAGTAAAACTAATATGCATCTAATTGTGCTCCCTTTTTTGTTTTTATTCTATCACGATTGAACTATATCTTTTAAGCAAAACAAACCATATGTTGCTTATTAGTTTAATCTTCATTCATCAGACTAATTACTTTGATAAAATTTAGTTTCATAATTTTTGAAAAAGTAACATCTCTACTATTTTTCTATGACCAAACATTTGCGAAATTTGACATATCCCAACTTGAAAGCCGTGTTATGATATTGTGAGCGAATAAATAAGAAATAAAATAGTGATTCTTTAGGGATACAATAGAATATATATTATTTAATTTAGTCTACTTTTAAAATTTTATAATGATATGTAATATCAATATTTAGTTTAAAAACATAAACTTATAATAACAAAAAAATAATTGACAAAAAAATAAAAATAACTATTAGTCTCCATTAATTATATTATTATTATTATTTTTCTTCTTCTTCTTCTTATTATTATTAATTTTCTTCTTATTATTATTATATTTTTATAACTAAGTAATTATGTAAATTTCTTTCGAATATTTTTGTCCAACAATTATTCATATTTATTTCCAACCTACTTAGAATAGATAAAGACAAGAAGATGATGAAATTACTTATTCCCCAAACTTAAAGAATAAATAAACCATTGAATTATCTATTTTGTACGTTTTTCTTCAACCAAACAAGAGAATAATCTATTGTTAAAAATAAATCAGGAATGAAATAGTAATTTCAGTCAACCAAATATCTGAAGACCCTAACCTTACTTTGTAATTCAATTTCTTAAAATAATAATAATAATAATAAAATTTTATATTACATAAAATGTTTTAAAATGTTAATTAAATTTAAAAAATTTTAAAAAGAAATGTAAAGACTTTTAAAATTAAAAGGAGATTTATAATAAACAAGAATTTACTGAAATCTATCGTCCGAGACTCTAACAATGTTATCTAAAGTCCGACCAGAACCTTAGAATTTCCTTAATCCATATTACTAGACCACTTGTGACATGGACTTTGAAGAGACTTCCATTTCCACCTAGACATAATTATGTTGAGGGCTATGAGAACATGGTCAGATTAAATTGTTTATCAAAAATAAAAATTGAATTCGTCTGATTCTCTTCACGACTCACGAAATTCTTTCTTGCTCTTATACTTCGTGCCTTATGGTCAGTGTTGACATAAAACTGGTGGCAACATTTCTTAGAAGCAAAATCAAATCAAGGAAGCCAAGAGCCAGACCATTGAAGATGTGTAGCTCAGCCATATAGTGCTTTGATTATTTTCATTTACTTCCTTTGATTCTTAGAGTATCAAGTGACTTGTTTTTTTTAATCTCTTTCAGATTCCTTCCCCCCCAATTAAGCTAAACAAAATAAGATGTTGAAATGGCAATTGCTATACAAAAGGCTATAATCGGCACCTATTTAAAAGAGTTGAATTCAATTAAGCAATATTTACATCCATATTCAAGTTAGAAACGCATTTTAGATTATTACCCTATTCACTCGAGGTTTGAATTCAGAACTCACACCATGAGCACAACCTCACCACGTGAACCTGCAAAGAGAAGAATATTTCAAATACAAGCTAACCAAACAGCATGGAGATGCAGAAAACAAGCTACTTTGTGGCAGATGAAAAGAGTACGATATAAGAAGAATGAATTCATGGCAGATGAAAAGAGTACGATATAAGAAGAATGAATTCAGACTTTACATCTCTCAAGTATCTCTTTGGCAAATTGCAGTAGCGAATCTTCGTGTTCAGCCATCTTTGCAGCCTTCTCAGCCTCCTTAACTGCTTCAGCTGCCACAAATGATTTATTTTCAGCTTCTGCAATCCTGTAGGCAGCAGCCGCTGCTGCCTCTTCAAGAGCATCTTCAGAGTTTACATAACCAGTGATACCTAAATGTCTGGATTGTAGATGTTTCTGCTTCGGGCTACGAGTCTTTGTGGCAAATGAGGAAGATTTCTTGATTTTATAGCCATTTTGGACCTGCATTTCAATTGTATGCAAAAAACATAATGTATATTCTGCTTTTGATAGATCTGACCTATAATTGCATGAGATGCTCAAATTATTCACTTTACAAACATGTTTACCTGGTTAATCCAAGCTGTGTTCCTTTTATTTATCAATTGAACCAAATAACCACAAAGGAGCCTAGCCTTTTAGTATATGTTGATAGTTGCATGTTACGATGAGTTCATTGACATGATGATTATTACAAAATATCTTTTGGCTAACGGATGGGCTGTCATCACCATATAAGTCAAATCTTATGATTGCATGTTCATGTTTTCTGTCTCGTCTAAGTTAAAAATGGGCATCATCATCCAAACAAAGAAAAAACATTATAACTAATTGTAAAAAAAAAGACAATTTGGGTTAAACATATTGAAAATAAATTACATTCTTGCGAAAAGATATTGATAAAAAGATTATATCAATGAGAGGCGATGGACAGTTCTTCACCTTTTCAAGTTTTTCTTGTGCAACCAATCTTCTCAACCTTGAACTCAATTGCCTCCTAAAACTTTGTGGCAACACTTGTTTTCGCTGCATGTATGGTCAAGAATACAACAGAACATAGACGACCATATTAAAAATCGTAGAAACGAGAAATTAAAAACATCATGTCTACCATTTGAAAATTGCTAGAGAACTGTTTTCTATGAAAAATTAATTTTTGCATTAATGGAAGCTTGATTTTATATTGAGATACTTCAAGAAGAGATGCATCCACTTTAGTTATAAGGCCTCATTTTGTGGTCCCTTTTTTCCTTTTCAAATTGTCAGATTTTCCATTCTTGCACTTACAAGTTGGAAGCAACATACAGAAGTACATAAAAAGCTTAACAAAGTTCACAAAATCATGGATTTATTTCTATATAAACAAGATGAGTACCTTCATCCATGGTTAATCAATGGCCAGAAATTAGGAAGAGAAAGAGTAACATGACAGTTGCAGAAAATTCCTTCAAACCTCGATGTAATTGACAATGGCACTTGCATCTGCTCCATCTGGCTGGTTCAAAGCTGATATTGCTTCAAAAATCATATCATTGTACCTGAATAAAGATAGAACTTGGTTAAGCAGTACAGAGTCTTCAACAAAGAAAATTAAATAAAAAAGAATAACAATTATCGGGAATTCTACTCCGAAAATCTTAAACCATTCAAGTTATCTGCAATCATCTCTTGGTAGTGTCATTAACAAGACCTTTTTTTTTATTCAATGGAAAGGTAATCGGAAACTCTACATTTTTATCCACGAAAGATAGATTACGTTCTTAATAGTCAATAACATTCACACACAAACGAATAACAAATGCACTTTCCACGCAAGTTTCTAAAGAAGACTACAGAGGGCAGGCACCATAAGATAATAAGAGCATACTTTGGAGCAACTTTTCCATCGTTCATGCTTCTCAAAGAATCATCTGCCGTGAAGACCACGAGATCTGAGCAAACGGCAGCAGCAGCAGCAGCATCCGACGATGTATTTGCAGGAGGAGGAGCAGAAGCATCGGCAAAAACAGGTTTAGGTTTGGAGGGCCGTGCCTTTTCCCCTGCACTGATACTCATATTCCTCCATTTATCCTATCAAAACCAACAGCCAAACACATCGCATTCTAACTACAAGTTCAACTTTACCTAATCATCAAAAAGACGATTTATTTTCCTTATATCAATTCTTTAATTTTGATGAATGCAAAAAAAAGAAGAAAAAGCAAATCAGAGACACGGAGAGATCAAGAATAATTAGAGAGGACCTTGAGATCGATGTTGGAGCGAGAGAAGAGAAAAGGATTGAATTCTGGATCTTTCTGGATGTTCTTCCACTTTCCAGTTCCATGTTTGGCCACTCCCGCCCTGAGAGCCTCCTCTTCCTCTGCAGTCCACTTCTGTTTCGGATTTCCCATCTCTCAAACTCGCTCTCTCCCTCTCCGGACCGTTGCCGATACTAGAATTCAGCCCTAATTTTCCGAATTCAAAACGTCCAGTGAACGGCGCCGTGCAGAGCTCCCCCATAAATCTGACATCGTTTTGATTTATATCCACGTTTACGATAATTATAAAATTACCAAAAAAAACGATAATTGTGAAAGACACCACCAATCAGATCAGTCCATGTGGCAATTTCAGGATGACGGTTTTGAACACGTCAGCTCACCAGAAAAACGTGCTTCCCTATCCCCAAAGACTCATCAGCAAAACATAGAAATAGACTCACAGAGACCAAGTCGAGACATAATGTTAAAGTTCGCACCAATCCTTGTGGAAGCTACAAAAGCTTCGTTAATGGCGTGAAGGCTGTGCATTTTTTTCTCCGGCCAAACAGAAGTTTCAGAACGAGCTGCTAAACTCCATACACGTAAACATGGATTATTGTTTAGGAGCTCCAGCAATGGCGGCCTGTTGTCGCCCTGCTTGGAGCTTTCGAGCTCAAACGCCGAGGGCGAGACAGTATCCATGGAGCAAACGGTACCGTTTGTTTAGAGTGAAAGCGAGCAGTGCAAGGAGTGACGTCAGTTATGTAGCTGTTAAGCAAGACTTTGCGGATGAGGAAGATTACGTCAAGGCCGGTGGGTCTCAGCTCCTTTTCGTACAAATGCAGCAGAATAAAGACATGGATAAGCAGTCTAAGCTCGCCGATAAGGTTTTGCTAGTTCTTCGTCTTTTTGATTTTTTAATTTTGTAAATTTTTTAATCTTATAAATTTTGTTTTACCCAGTTAAGGCCCATACCGCTTGAAGGAGAGTTACTAGATTTGGTTGTGATCGGCTGTGGACCTGCCGGTCTAGCTCTGGCTGCAGAGTCAGCTAAACTGGGCTTAAAGGTCGGACTTATTGGTCCCGACCTTCCTTTTACTAATAATTATGGCGTCTGGGAAGATGAATTTAAAGGTAAAAACCAAAAAACTTAAATCATACTTGAATGCTAGTTCTCTATTTTTAGCTTCTAGTGCTTCATGAATGTGGTGATCGATCGATCGTGTGCTTTAATTTGCTTCATCTTAGGAGCTGGATTATTTTTATATTTTTCTGGTGACATTTTAAGTCTTGTTTTGTTTATTAAATGTCCAGATCTTGGACTTGAAGGGTGCATAGAGCATGTGTGGCGTGATACTATTGTATATCTCGACGACAACGATCCCATTCTTATTGGGCGTGCCTATGGACGTGTTAGTCGACATTTGCTTCATGAAGAGTTGCTGAGGAGGTATGTGTGATGTGGTGTGGTATCTAGTTACCTTTCATTTTTGTTCTGTGATGAATTGTAGTGTTGGTCATGTTAAATGATGAAATTTGGCTTTTCTATGGATATGTGATGCATAATAATTTCTTCTAGGTGTATCGAGTCAGGTGTTTTGTATCTGAGCTCGAAAGTGGATAGGATTATTGAAGCTAGTGATGGTCACAGTGTTGTGGCGTGCGAGCATGATACTTCTGTTCCATGCAGGTAAATTAGTGTTATCTCTGTTCGAAAGTTTCTTTCTCCAAATTGTGTACTGTGGTACCAGTTCGTTAGACTTCAGGTCTCTAACTTTTGTGCTATAGGCTTGCGATTGTGGCATCTGGAGCAGCTTCAGGAAAGCTCTTGCAGTATGAGGTTGGAGGTCCACGAGTTTCTGTTCAAACAGCTTATGGCTTAGAAGTTGAGGTATGAGAACGGAGTCTCTTCTTCTAGATAAGTACAAATTGCATAGGCTCCATCTCGATACTTGAAATTCTCAAGTTCAATTTTGGTATTGAATTTCGGATCTTATTCTGTATAACCCCTGCTTTTCTCCATTTCTTCCTCCAGTTAAAATGGCTGCGGCACGTAATTGATCGACATTGTATTCTGTTACTATTTCTTTTTATACCTTAGGCATGGTTGTACACTGACCTAACTGTATCGTGCAATTTCTTAATTCTTGTTTTTTCATTTTTCTTTAGATTCTGTTCGTAATTTCAATGCCAATTCTCTCATTTTGAGTATGGTTTCAACAACAAACTGATTGTTTAAGAAATTAGTGTGGAGGAGTGACATCAATCATTTGTGGCGCTGATCATGTTTTATAATTCCAGGTGGAAAATAATCCATATGATCCTAGTCTTATGGTTTTCATGGATTACAGAGACTATATGAAGCAAAATGTTCCACGTTTAGAAGATGAATATCCCACATTCCTTTATGCAATGCCCATGACATCGACACGAGTCTTTTTTGAGGTTTTCTTCACTTTTTCTTTCCTTTTGATGCTTCAAGTCATTACTCATAGCAATCATGTGAATATACTTAGTAGCTACTAAATGCAGGAAACTTGTCTGGCTGCAAAAGATGCTATGCCTTTTGACTTGTTAAAGAGAAAACTGATGTCAAGGTTGGAGACGATGGGTGTCAGAATTTTGAAAACATATGAAGAGGTAATCTTGACAGCTATACTTTGTTAAAGGCAGTGAGTTTCCTGGTCCACTGCACAAAAAACAAAACTCGCTTCTTCTTAATATGCTTTTTCTTCTTCTCAATTGAAATAGTCTTCTCCTTCGACTGCCAGATAGGGTTAATCCTTATCTAGTGATGAGATTTTTGTCAATAAACAAACATTTGATAGTCATCTATTTTCATATTTTCTCTCAGATTACTCGAACAAGTACTATTGCAATGGGTTCTGAAAAAACGTAAACTTTTTCTTAACAAAATACAGGCCTTTATATAATCCTGACCGTTGAGATTGTCACTGTTCATCCAATCAATATGTTTGCATCTAAGAAAGATTTTATATCCTTGTATTAATTTTCGCGCAGGAGTGGTCTTACATTCCAGTTGGTGGTTCCTTGCCCAATACTGAGCAAAAAAATCTTGCTTTTGGTGCAGCAGCTAGCATGGTGCATCCAGCTACTGGTGAGAACAGTTAAGATAAATCATACCTTCTTAAAAATATTGAATTTGATGTTTATATTCTCATTTTACTTAATAGGATATTCGGTTGTAAGATCACTGTCCGAGGCTCCAAAGTATGCTTCTGTGATTGCAAGTATAATGAAAGGGGACCATTCAAGCAAGCTTACTCATGAAATAAATAAGCCAAGTATCTCAATGCAAGGTATGCAGCTCAACACCTGCATAACGACTTGACGTTTTTCCTTTTTCTCCGTTGTTAATAATTCCATTTTCATATATAGATGCATGCATCTTGTATTTGCATCTTCTCTAATCTTGTTTATGTGACATCACAGTACGTTCAGCTTTTCTTAAACATATCTTGTCTAGTTTGAAAACTACAAATAAGGGGAAGTCCATAAAGCTGCCGACTGTGCCTTCTTTTCTTTTCTTGTTTTGATTACTCCATCACCAAGTCTGAGATTGTGTCTTGTTAATTAATCACTACAGATAAAATTGTATTTCATTGGAGATTGATTATGCTTTCTGGACCTTTTAACAACTAGCACATTTGCTAAATCACGCGCATAGTAGGAAGCGTTGATATGACAAATGCTGTTTCTGTTACAGCCTGGAATACACTTTGGCCCCAAGAAAGGAAACGTCAAAGATCATTCTTTCTCTTTGGACTAGCACTTATACTGCAACTGGATATCGAAGGCATCAGAACGTTCTTCCATACCTTCTTTCGCTTACCAAATTGGTATGATTCATTACTTCAGTAGTTACTGGAAGAATAATTAAAAAACTGCGGTATTAGTCCATAGGTATGAAGAGTGAAGCTTACTATAATATCGTTACTTGGATCTGACACTTTCTGTAAGGTTATAAAGCCAACAAACTTGTCAATTTTATTTGAGAGAATTTGATTGATGGATCTTGGAACACATTTATGGAGTACACCTATCAATTACTTGACTAACTTCCATCAAATCCGTACCTCGAACATTTGATTGATTATATCTTCTTGCAGGATGTGGCAGGGGTTCCTTGGCTCTACTCTTTCCTCAGCAGATCTTGCATTATTCGCCTTTTACATGTTTGTGATTGCCCCAAATGAAATGAGAATGAGCCTTGTTAGACATCTACTCTCTGACCCAACTGGAGCAACTATGATAAGAACTTATCTCACATAATAGGTTACATCTTTTGTTTCAGGTATATTGCTTAGAGTCATTCATCTTGTGAATCGAGCCTGTCCAAGATTTATTAATAACTAGCTTGTGTATATAAACTAGTTTTGGGGTGTATATTTCATCTTTTAGGTTTCTAGGTGTAATCCCACATGGAGTAGATGTGAAATCTTAGCATATATGACTTTCGGGAGCCAACAAAATTCTGATCACTGGTGAAAACCCCTCTAGGTCTCGTATTTTGGCCATCAAGTATGTCATCATTGCACATTATCCTGATTCTCTGGCCCCTGGTAGCCACATAATGATAAATTGTTTGGTTTTATTTCGTTTTTGATTTTTTTATTTTATATTGGATTGAGATTTTAGTTTTATTTTCTCCTTATTCTCATAACTTATAAAAATTATATATTTTTATTTTTTGTTTTCATATTTTTTGATTTATCATTAATTAAATAGGTGCTATTAAATTATTAGATATTAATTACTAATAAAATATATGAATAATATATTTTAGTTATTCTAAAATTTTAAAATATTTATTTATTAAGTAAAATTTAAAAATAGCAAATATTTAATTTTAAATAACATTAGTTTTAATAATTAAAATATATATTGATAAATAAATATTTATTTACAAATTTTAACTTATATAATTAACTGTTCTAAAATATTTTTACATAAATAAAAAAGAGACTTGAAAAAATAAATGAGATGCATTTCTTATCTAAATGGGAATGATGTTGATGGATGCAAATTCTAAGGTGAAAGTGTTGAACTTAATGTATTTTTTTACTAAATTTTAATTATAAAAATGTGAATCTTGACATTTATAAGAGAAATTTCATTTTAAAATGCCCGTTTTTACTGCTGTTTTACCTCCCAGAAAAAAGTATACTAAATTAAAATTGATATTTACTTCATAAATAAACTTCTTTAAATCTTTAAAAAAGAACTGGCTCTTTACTTTGCTCAAATGAAAAATTTTTACATCATAAAATAACTTGTAATTAATAGGTCTTTAATGAGTATAGGTTTTAGGCAAAGGCCCATCTCATCCCTGCTTAGACCGACCTTGTTGACACTATAACAAGGCATCTTTATACACTACACCCTTTCTTTTTTAAGAAAACTTATCCATTTATACACCATACCCATTTGTTCTTGAATAAAGTTACTATTTGAATACAATCAATGAAATTAGCTAACCCTTTTCACAGCAGATTCATGATTGGGTGCTTGCTAATAGCTGCAGTCAACGTGCCCTTATGGGTATAAACTGGAGTGCGGTATTTATGTTCACGATTTGGTTTCTTTAGTATTGGAAAATTTGTCTTCTTCACCATCCAGATTTTTCATGGCCTTCAAATGGATTGTAGTTAATCTTCACTAGAGCTAAAGAAGCAAGTGACGTGCTTGATAACTTCAGCAGAAGGTTACGGCATGAGGCATTAATTTCTTGGAAAGCACCACGGACTTTTTTTGTTAAAGTCAATGTTGATGGGAGTGCCCGTAGATCTCCTGGACTTGCTGCAGCTAGTAGGCTTATTAGAGATGATGCCGGTCAATGGCTTGGTGGGTTCACATTTCAAATGGGCATATCCTTTGTTTTAGTAGCTGAGCTATGGAGCATCTATCATGAACTGCAGCTTTGTTGGGATAGGGGTTATCTTAGGGTTGAGCTTGAGTCGGATTCTTTATTTGCAATGTTAAAAGTCAGTGATATGGTTGTTAGAAAAGGCCATCATCATAGACTCGTTGATGCAATCAAAGAACTCATAAACAGAGAATGGTCTTGCAGAATACGACATGTCTACGGGGAAGCTAATATGTGTGCAGATTGGATGGCGACACACTTTGATAATCTCACTTTGGGATTGCATGTTTTTTACTCTCCCCCTCCAGGTTTATTACATCTGCTTCAGGCCGATGTTATGGGTTTAGTCTTGCCTAGGGTCTTGTAATGTACTTTCTTTCCGTCCCAATTATATATATAAAAAAAGCTAACCCTCACACCAAAGGTGTTGATAGCAATTAAAGTTGCAAGCGCTATTGCTAAAACTTCCTAAACTAGTTAGGTTCTAGGTTCAAGAACTTGTACTGTACTAAATTTATTAAACAAATCAAGCTACTTCCTAATCTCCAATTACACCTTGAGCAGTCAATTGTTATTAAGAGGGTGTGTTTTAGCAAACGGAAAATCAAACTTTTAAAGCTTTGAAGATTTAATCATAAATAAAAATTGGGATTTATCCAAATCACGTACAAATAAGATAAAATACGTGAAGACAAAAGAAAAATAGGCAGCTGATTAATCAGTATCTGACGATTCTTTGTGCGTAGAAATGTACAGGTTACGTAAGAATTTGAGAGACCTTGAAGTTTCAAATTTATCTCCTCTAAGACTCTTGGAGTGAGATATTAGGAGCTTAGAATTAGTCCGATAAAACTGAGATACCTAATATATATAAAAAAGAATAGACACGAAACAGGAATGGAGAGAGAAGAACATGAACAATGCTTAAGCACTATAAAAAGTGGGGATACAATGGGCTGGCTAGGCTATAAGCCTGACGACTTACTATCGAGGTTTGGCCCAGTTTTAATCTAAGGCCCAATCATGTACGAGGCAATCAAGCCCTAGTTTAAACTCGATTGGGCCTCATAAACGAGTCTAATCTGACTTATTTTTTTTATAAAAATAGTGTCTTTCTTTTGTATAAAACATAATTTTTCTTATAATTATTAAGACTCAAGTTAAGCTTGGATAATTTAAACTTGAGCTTGATGTAAATTTTAATTTTTTTTTAAATCATACCCAAAGGCTTAAATTTTTAAAAAACTCAAGCCCTAAGAAGTGAGATCCATAAGGGGAAAAAAGAGAAGAATCTCTTTAACATTAATTTTTATTTATTAAAATTATTAAGTAATAAAATAATTAATTGACACAAATAAAATATATAACAATAATGTATAAAAAACTAGTAAGATAACGAAAAGTTGAACTGATAGATTAGTTTTATAATAAATTCAGAATTAAAGTATTTTAACTTTATCTTTTAATGTTTATTAAATTGAATAAATTTTACATTTTTTTAATAATTAATACAGATACAATACCGACACTTAGTCTTTTATAATAGCGTCGGCTCTATGGGTCAAAACGACATGTCGTCTAATCAGAACTAGTTGACTTTGTGGGTCTTATTGTAAGAATGTAGCTTCCAAAAGGAGGAACCTTCCTAAGAATTGTTTTGTCCTTTGCGAAGAATAAAAGTCTAGGAAGAGGGATACGTTTATGAAGGCAAAGTACAATTTGAAAATGGCAGGAGACGAATAGGACAATGAAGTGGGTGAGTCAGCTATTTATATGTCCCTATCCTAGCCGCCTGGATTTGTCAAAGAGGGTACTCTACTGACCAAGTCTTCTCTGCTACGACGACACATGTTGAGTGATTGGGTGGAACTGGTCATGTCTTTGCAAGCTAGTCAAGGGCAACCATTGCTATAGGTATACGCGGAGAGGAAATATGGCTTTTAGAATTGGATCCAAACTCAATCACCACTTTGCATTCGTTGTCTAAGCTTG
>JAOTAY010000008.1:2392502-2441273 GCA_025629805.1 Erythroxylum baracoense | reverse complement strand
ACTATTATAAATCAAACAATAATATATTGATAATAAATTGAGGTTACACTCTTCAATAGCTACTGTTATATGAGCTTCTGCTTAATCTCTCTCTTTTCTCTTATACATACATTACAAATATAATGGTCTTTTTATAGGCTTTGGAAGTCAGTTTACTTATCGACTTTGACACCTACAAACAATTTTAATTTTTACAAATGTAGACTTGAATCGGTAGAGCTTTTCTATAAGTGAGTACCATTTTGCTTCTACTTTTGGTTTGTTTCTGTTATGGTCATCTTTCGGCTGTTAGTTTGTTTATGCTCTTGATTTGTTTCTGTTATGGTGATTTAATTTGTTTCAGACTTTCAGCTCTTGGTTTGTTGTTGTTCTTGGATTTGATCCATCAATCATTATATGTTTAGATTGGGTGGGAATAGGGTGGAAGATCAGATGGTGATGGTGATTTCAGATTTTGATTGTGTGAGTGTGAGATCGAGAGACCATGAAATTGGCTATTGTTACTGTTATTATGTTAGAAACGTAGTAGACTCACTATTATAAATCAAAGAATAATAGATTGATAATAAATTAAGGTTACACTCTTCAACAGCTATTGTTATATGAGCTTCTGCTTAATCTCTCTCTTTTTTCTTATACGTACATTACAAATATAGGGGTCTTTTTATAAGCTTTAGAAGTTGGTTTACTTATCGACTTTGACACCTAACAAACAATTACAATTTTGTTCAATGTAGACTTGAATAAGTAGAGCTTTTCTGTAAGTGAGTAATATTTTGCTTCTACTTTTGGTTTGTTTCTGTTATGGTCATCTTTCGGCTGTTGGTTTATTTATGCTCTTAGTCTGTATCTGTTATGGTGACTTAATTTGTTTCAGACTTTCGGCTCTTGGTTTGTTGTTGTTCTTGGATTTGATCCATCATTCATTATATGTTCAGATTGGGTGGGAATAGGGTGGAAGATCAGGTGGTAGTGGTGATTTCAGATTTTGATTGTGTGAGTGTGAGATCGAGAGACCGTGAAATTGGCTATTGTTACTGTTGTTATGTTGGAAATGTAGTAGACTCATTATTATAATTCAAATAATAATACATTGATAATAAATTGGATTAAAAGTTGGACAACTTCGGTACATATTAGTAGTAGATCAAAGGCTTATCTGTTTGCTGCAAAAAAGAAAAAACTAGAAAGACTCGTGCTTTTATCTAGGTAAGAAAGGACATGCATCCTTATCATGATTCTGTAAAGTAAATGCAACATGAATTCCATATTTGTTGGAACTATAAATACAGGATGCAGGAACACATGACTTTGCCAAGTTTTTGATAAAATCAACCAAGTTATGCTAACTTGTAACTGAAATCGAACATTTAGTGTTGAATTTTTAAGTGCTATCAATTCCATTTGTATATGAAATTTAAGGCTGCCTTTGCACCCTAAATTTTTTGAATTGGTGCTTAATCTACAAATTAGATTTATAAATTATAGCAGTGTAGAAGGATAATCCATCATAATGGTTCCTAAGGTTGAGTTTGGATTTTGTAAATTGTAATTTAAGAATTTGATCAAAATTACAATTTCAAGTATTAGAAATTTAGAATTACAACAAATATATAGTATCAGCCTGATTATGTGGTAAATCTATGGAGCAAAGTTTAATAAGTAACATATGTTGGTCTTTTTTAATCCATTCTTGTCTTCTTTATTACAATTGATAAATAAGAATTGTTTAAGTTGTATACTCTTGCCCTGACAATAGTATACCCAATTATTTTCTTATACTTTTTAGGTTAAATCATAATGGAAAATATGAAATCATCCTTTACTCATGGTAAGTCTGATCCAGCATGGAATTATTTTTCTTCTTCTCAAGCGTCTGATGGGAATGTCCAATATAACTGTATATATTGTGGTAGAATATTTAAAGGAGGAGGAATTTTTAAAATGAAAGAACATCTTGCTGGTATTAAGGGCAATATTGCTTTTTGCAAAAAAGTACCACTTGATGTGAGTGATATGATTGGAAAATACTTATAGCAACAAGTAAAAAAGAAAAAGGAAAATAAAGAGGCTCATGATATATCTTTTGGAGATTATGAAACACCACAAGCATTAGATAAAAGAAAAAGAAAAGCTATTATTGATATAGATTCTTATTTTTCTCCAAGAACTACTTCTGGTTCTCAACCTAGTCTAAAAAGTTTGATGGTTGATAAGGGTGTTGTTTTGAGATGTAAAAGAGCATGGACTAAATGGTTCTATCATTCATGTATTCCTTTAAATGATTTAAATTCACCATATTTTCAAGAAGCAATTGATGCTACAATAGCAATAGGTCTAGGATTTAAGGTACCATCTTATTATGAATTACGTCTACCTTTGCTTTAAGATTTAAAAAAGGAATGTCAGTTAATTGTAGATACATATAAATCTAGTTGGGAATCAACAGGAAGCACTATTATGGCAGATGGGTAGACTGATCAAAGACAAAGAACCTTGATTAATTTCTTGGTTTATTGTAATATTGGAGCAACTTTTATCAAGCCTGTTGATGCTTCTGACATAGTAAAAAGTGCTAATGCTTTATCTGAATTATTCTCTGAAATTATCGAGTTGGCTGGACTAAATAATGTTGTACATTTTGTTTCAGATAATAAAGCTAATTATGTATTAGCTGGGTACTTATTACAATTAAAGTATGGGCATATTTGTTGGTCTCCATGTGCAGCTCATTGTATAAATCTTATCTTAAAAGATATTAGTGGTATGGATCATATTTCTAGTCTTGCTTTATGCGCATCTAAGATCACAATTTTTGTCTATAATCATGTCAAATTTTTGTCTTGGTTAAGAAAGCAAGAAGATTAGGTTGAGATTGTACGTCCCGCTGCTACCAGGTTTGCAACTACATTTATTACTTTGAAAAGTGTTTATCAGCATAAGCAACAACTTCAAATTTTGGTGACAAGTAAAAACTTTTCAAGTCATAAATTATCAAAGAGTGAAAAACGAAAAAAAGTTTGTGCTATTATTCTAGATGAAAAATTTTGGGATGCTTGCTTGATTATTGTGAAGATTATGGCTCCGCTTATAAGGCTATTGAGGATTGTTGACTCAGATGAGAATCCATCTTTGGGGTGTATATATGATGGTATGTATAGAGCTCACAGAACAATTATAACTCTTTTTAAAAGGAAGGAGAAATTGTACAAGCCTTATATAGATATTATTGATCTACGATGGGATAAACACCTTACTCAAAGGATCCACTTAGCAGCTTATTTGCTCAATCCTTATTGCTTATATAGTGGAGAAGCTCCTACAATTAATATCATGGGCGGTTTGTTTGATG
This sequence comes from Erythroxylum baracoense, assembly GCA_025629805.1. Classification (NCBI taxonomy): domain Eukaryota; kingdom Viridiplantae; phylum Streptophyta; class Magnoliopsida; order Malpighiales; family Erythroxylaceae; genus Erythroxylum; species Erythroxylum baracoense. The sequence continues at coordinate 2,437,921 of JAOTAY010000008.1, read as the reverse complement.
TGATTGAATGCAAAGGTATTTTCTCTAGTGAAGAGTAATCACAAGCGATAATGAAATTAAATTGTATCGTGAAGGTTTAGAGAGTCTTGCTAGATCATCAGCAAAGAGAGAACTTATGAAAAAAAATGCAGCTAGGTAAGTTTTATACTTTTAATTCATTATTTACTTATTAATAATATACATTTTTATCATAACTATTAATTTAAAATACAGATGAGTGGTGGAAATTTTCCGGTGATAGTGCTCCAATATTGAGAAAACTCGCTATTAGGTTTCTCAGTTAAACAGCTTTTGCATCAGGTTGTGAACGTAATTGGAGTGTTTTTGAACGTATTCATACAAAGAAACGAAATTGTTTGGAACATCAAAGACTTAATGACCTTGTTTACGTTACTTATAATCTGCGAACGAAGAACAATTATTTTATATTTTTATTTTTATTTCAATAATTTATTTTGTTATTGACTTTATAATTGCTCTATTATGTGTTCAGAGCGCTTAGTAAGAAGAGAACATATGATCCAGTTGATATTGATTGTATTGAACATACTGATTTTTGGATCGAAGAAGAAGAACCATCGCCTGATCTTGATTATAATGAACTTGAAAGGACCATTTATGAAGAAAATGCATTCGTCACAACAAATGAATTAAGAACATCTACTGATGGTCAGTTCATATCTTATTTTGATTATATTTAAGTTAAAATTATACTGTATTACAAGTTTACAATTGAGAATAATTTCATACGTTACTAATTTGTAATTTATTTTAATGCAGTAGAAGAAGTTGATGCAAATACTTTGGATGAAAGCGTAGTTTACGAATCTTTAAATAGCGTTGGAGAATTTGGAGCTTTTGACGATGATGAGACGCAACCTCCTTCAGAAATACAATTTTGATTTTTATTGTTATTTTAAGTTTTATATTGGACTCATATTTATTTATTTTTAGTTCATTATACAATAATAAACATTGGTGTGTTTTTTATTTCAATAAAATAATTTATTTTTATTTATTCTTATAAAAATTTCATCTTATTTATTATATTCCGATTTTATAGCGGTTCACTACCGGTTGAACCTCTAAACCTTAAACCTTTTTTTCGACCGGTTCGATCTCCGGTCCGATTTTTAAAACATTGGTTTTAAGTGAGGAGTTAAACAAGTAAGTTATTCTTTCTTGTCATCCATACCAAAAAGTAGAAAGAGGAAAAGAACCAAAAAGGGGCACAGCACAGCAGTGAGCGCGTCTGCCCACGAATGAAAAGAAAATGGATAAAAGTGTACGTAATCTCAGCTCAGCCGCCATCCAGTCAAAGCCACGAGTTTTGACCAAGAAAATTTTTATAAATTTCAAATTTAATTGAATCTCAAGTAAAAATTTAAGTTTTTAAATTTTAAATTTAGTTTTTATTAGATTTAAAATTCTATTAATAAATCATTTGTGTTATATAAAGATAATTTACAAAATATTAGACCGTCCCTTCCTACTATTATATACAAAAACTTCCTTAGGTCATGCGTAAGATATTCATAGATAATTTAATGTAATAAGTTGGCGGACTTGCAACTTCTTATTAAATAGTCCACGGTCAACCATTTGCACGTAAGCTTCCTAGAACCTCCCCCGCAACCCCAACATCAATCTTAGTTCAAACGTTACCATATTCTCTTCATCCTTCGTTATTAACAACAACAGCTTCACTTCCTTTGGGGAAAAACCTTACCTTCTCTCTCTCGTCATGGCTTCTTCTTCTGGGAGCTTAGATACCTCGGCCAACTCACACCCATCCGTTCAAAGTTTCAGTTTTTCCACTCACTCGTCCTTCATGAATTCTCCCACCACCTCTTTCTCCGATCTCCTTGCTTATGGTGATGATGAACCCAGCAACAATATGGTAACTGGTAATCAACAGAGACGTCGGTTGTCTGATCGAATTGGGAGTGGTGTTCCTAAGTTTAAGTCTACCCCACCACCTTCTCTGCCCCTCTCTCCGCCTCCTGTTTCTCCTTCTTCTTACTTCGCTATCCCACCTGGTTTAAGCCCTGCTGAGCTGTTAGACTCTCCTGTCTTGTTGAATCCCTCTTCTAATGTAAGTAGTTGCTTTTCTTGTTGGACTTGAATCTTTTAAGATGGCTTTCGAGAGAAAGTTGATTAATTTTCTCATCTTTCCTGTCTATTTAGTTTTGTGAGAAATGGAAAGATTCTATGTTTAGGTGCGTTGATGGTTGGATGGAAACATTCGATTGGTATGTTTTCATTGGTTTCCTTTTTTACTTTTTTTGGTATAACAGATTCTACCATCACCAACAACTGGGACATATGCTGCTCAGGCTTTCAATTGGAGGAAGGATTCAGCTCAATACCAGCAAAGTCTCAAGAAAGATGATAAATATTCCTCTGAATTCTCTTTTCAGCCACCGGAAAGGGCTTCTAAAACCTCATCAGCAATGTTACAATCCTCAAATGCTGCTTTTCAATCTGTACGTGTACATATTATAGCGTAAAATGCTGCTGTTATTTGTGTCTCATTCGGTTTTCTTGATTTTTTTTAAATGTGCTGTTTATCGTCCTTTGTTCCTTTCTAATGTTCTTCACGGAACAGCAGCAACCATGGAGTTTCCAAGAACCTAAAAGTGCGATTAAACAAGAATACTCCTCGATGCAGAGCTTCGCTTCTGAGATTGCTGCAACCCAAATGAACAATCAAGCCAGCAACGGTTTTCAGTGTGATTATGGAAATCAGCAACAGCAGTATCAGTCTGTTAGAGAGCAGAAAAGATCGGAAGATGGATACAACTGGAGAAAATATGGTCAAAAACAAGTCAAAGGAAGTGAAAATCCGAGAAGCTATTACAAGTGTACATATCCCAATTGCCCAACAAAGAAGAAAGTTGAGAGGTCTTTAGATGGGCAAATTGCTGAAATAGTTTACAAGGGCAGTCACAACCATCCAAAGCCTCAGTCCACTAGAAGATCATCGTCATCAGCTTCTTCTCGATATCCAATTCAAGCTCCTAATTCTACAATGAATGAGATTCAAGATCAGTCATTTGCCTCTCACGGTAGTGGACATATGGACTCTGTTCAAACACCTGAGAACTCCTCTATATCAATTGGGGATGATGATTTTGATTCACAGAAGAGTAAATCATGCGGTGACGACTTTGATGAAGACGAACCTGAAGCTAAAAGATGGTAAGTTCTGATAAAAATCGATCCTAGAGTGTAAAATTTTCCGACCGTTGGTCCTGAAATTATTGCTTGTTTGTATCTCAGGAAAAGAGAGGGTGAAAATGAAGGGATTTCAGCTCCAGGAAGCAGGACAGTGAGAGAGCCAAGAGTCGTGGTTCAAACTACTAGTGACATTGACATTCTTGATGATGGATATAGATGGAGGAAATATGGGCAGAAAGTGGTGAAGGGAAATCCAAATCCAAGGTAAAAATCATTTGCTTTTGAAGTTCCTTTTTATCAGAACAGAGGCTTAGGCTTTTACCAAGGTTCGATTCCTTTATAGTTTATAAACATCCAATTCCAAATTAAAGCTGGAAATGTCTTACATTATCAGTGCAACATGCTTCAAATTGAATCCCAAGCTTCAATGTTTTGTTTCTTTGGGTCTTACAGTTATATATTTTATCCTCTAATCCTTGGCATTCATTATTCCTTTGCAGGAGCTACTACAAGTGTACACATCCAGGATGTCCTGTGAGGAAACATGTTGAAAGAGCATCCCATGATCTCAGGGCAGTGATCACAACCTACGAAGGGAAACACAACCATGACGTTCCAGCTGCTCGCGGTAGCAGTCATTCTGTCAATAAGGTGTTTCCTGAAAACAACAGCAGTAACACCACCGGCAAGAGCAGCAGCTCCATGGCAATAAGGCCAGCAGCTAGCAATCACAATAGGAGTCCACCAACCATCTCTGAAGGAGAGACATCATTTACATTTGATATGTTGCAGAGTCCAGGGAGTTTTGGGTTTTCAGGATTTGGAAATCCGATGGAATCGTACGTTAGTCAATCTACGGACAACGTTTTCCCCAGGACCAAGGAAGAACCAAGAGATGACATGTTACTCCAGCCATTGAGATGCTGAAGTATGCGAACATGCACATAACTAAAAGAACAAGAAGGTCTTTGTTTCATCAGATTAACGGAAACTAAGAAGCAATGTTTGTTTGTTTGTTTGTTTGTTTGTTGTTTGTATATTACCTTGCAAAGAGAATTTGGCAAATTTCTAGATATAGTTAGGGGCTGTTATTGTTAATCCCGAAAACGTTGATTCTTTTTTGTTGTTTTGAGGCCTAAGCTGAAACCCAAGCCCCAAATCAATTCTGGATCACTGATACCATATGTTGATTTATTTTATTTTAATTGAAGATGAATTTATTTTTTTATAGATAGAATGTCATGAATTTAATTTGCAGTCATATGAAAGCACAATGGTTTAAATGTTTTGACTCCAATAAATGTAATGTATTTCTACCAAATCAATGACACAATGCACCTAAAAGTATTGTACCATGTTTTAAAATCTTTTTAGATGGATAGACAAATAAAAACTTTGTTTGATCTATTTTAATTTTAGTCATGATCTTTTAAAAATTATAACTTATTTTTCATAATTTTGTTTAATTGTCATATGAAATGCTCTACAATTTTTATATATTTTGTATATTTAAACATATTAAAAATTTTAAATTTCAATACAATATATTTTAAAATCAAGAACAAACAAAAAATTGACAAAATATAATGAAATGAATTGTGTAATAGGAAAATGATATTAGAAATATTGTAAGTAATAATTTTTAAAATATAAGAACTAAAATGAAAATTATATAGATTCTTCATAATCAACGGATTGTTCAAATAAATAGATAATGTCACATCAAATAAAAATATTCTTAAATGGGTTTGAATAATAAGTTTTGCAATATTCAATTGGCCTTTAGCATGGAAAGATGACATGGGGAGGATTGCCCGGTTAGAAGGAGTAGGATTAGGAGACGCGTGGGGCGAGGCAGAGAACACCGAAAGTACAAAGTAGTAATGTAAAGTTTGAAATGGTCAAAGAAGAGGGGCTGAAGGAGATTGCTCTGCGAACAAGTTGGTCAAAGTCAACATGTAGACATTCATTAGTTTAGTATTTGTCTTTGTGTGACTTTCCATGTCGCTCCTTTTTGTAGGGTCACTGGTGTTTCTGTCGCAAGCAGTGTATAGGATTCCGTACCGTACCGATCGATATCGAACCGGTCAAAAAATAGTACCAGAATTTTATTTTAGGTACAGGGTTTGAATACCGGTCGGTACCGGCCAATACCAAAAAAATTAAAAAATTTAAGGACTGAATTGCAAATTTTAAATTTAAATTTCAAAAAAAAAAAATCAAAAAATTTTAAAATTTTGCCTTTGCCGCGTTTGTCCTTCCCCCTTTTCTAATATTTTTAAATTTACTTATTACTTTAACTTTTATTATAATTTTTAGTTTTTAATAAAATAAATATCTTATTACTAATAATAATTATACATTAAATAAAAATTAAAAATAAATACCATATTTATTAATAAAGTATTAATAAAAATATTTAATTTTTAAAAATAAATAATTTAGTATTTATAAACGAATATTTTTTTATATTTTGAATTATTAAATCAAAATTTTTATATTTTAAAAATTTTTAAATTTAATTATATTTATTAATAATTATTAAATTAATTTTATAAATTAAATTAAGATATTTGTAATTTTAGTAATAATAATTTTAATTAATCAAATATATAATATATTTAATTGATAATAAATTAAATAATATATGTTTTTGTTTCATATTTTAATTCTACTTAGTTGTTTCCTTATTACGAGCTCTTATTGTAAATTATAATAATTTTAAAGTTAAGAATATTTATTATTCTTTTTATTAGATATTTTGATGTAATTATTATTTATTATATAATGAAAATTAAAATTGTAATATTTTAAATACTGTATATTGTTCTTAATTTTATATTTTTAATAATGATTGTCAATTTTCATATAAATTGTGGTTATTATTTATATGTGAAATATCTAAAAATTATTATTTCATATTAATTGTGATTATTATTTATTATTTTGATTTTTAGAGACTAGGTTAAAAATATACAATACAACTGTATAGTATGACAATAGATTATTTTGCAATTTTTAAAAAAATTCAGGAACTATTTTATAAATTTAAAAAATTACCCGAAACGGTACCCGATATTAACCGGTACCGGTACAGTATCATACCAGAACCCAATCCGATACCGAGTCCGATACAGTATTCATAACGTTGGTTTAAATATCCCGTGAAATTTTTTAACATATATATTTTTTCGAATTTTACCAATCAGCGGATGTTCGGTAACTAAAACATTTGTCCTTACCACTCCGACATGCCATAAGAGTAGGAGGCTTGAAGCTGTTAACGAGCCGGCTCCTAACTTTTAATCCCAATGCCATCCTGCTCACCTTACTAATTCCTCCTTTTTCGTACACGTCAAAGCATGGCCATAATAGTAAATTAAGCGGTTGCCAGTTTCCGCTGCTGATCAAAACACAGCGGGTCGCCTCGTACGAACCTTCGATTCGGAGCTTGGACTTCTCTTCGGGAAAAAAAAAAAGATTTTATTTCTCCAAAAAATAAGCAAAATTAATAATAAATTCTACAATCCCCGAATCACTACTATTAGTACTCACGTGTCGCGGATTCAAGTAATTATTCCGACTCTTCTCAAGGTAGATTTCTTGCACTATTTTTGATTTGATCTTTTCTTTTTTTGTTTGGATTTTTTTTGGGAATTTGAATTTGAATTTGATTCAAGTTCTAGGGTTTCTTTCTGGATTTACTTGAGTTTGTATTTGTTGTCTGAGATGGATTGATGCTTACTTTATCCCTGTTTTGGTGTTGATTCACTTTTAGGTATGTAGTTTATTCGATTCTTAGATGAAGAACTGACGATTTGTTCGTTCATTGTTGTTGTAATAGTTTGTAGTAAATGAACTGAATTGGGATAATTATAGGAAGTAGTACAAAAGAAGTAGTGTACGTGAACTTGTGATAAAATTTTTGTGTTGGAGAAGCACCTGATTTAACTTAAGGTTATTTATCTTGTTCTTCAATTTAAATAATGATGTCATCAGGTTCAACTTTTGGATGGAAGATTAAAAAAAACGAAGTTCGGGATGGTTTTGCCTGTGCATTAGGAATTCTTACTCTAAATAAGGCTAAAAATCAAAATGATATATTTAAACAGGATCGGGCACGTCAATGGGTGTGGTTCTCAGTATGTTATCTTAATTCTTAAACACTTCATGGAATCATGTCTGGGAGGAATTCTGTGGATTTATCAATCCTTTAATTCCTTTTGTGTTTGCTTGAGGACTTATTTCTGATTGTGATTAATGAGCGGTGATTTGCCACAACAACTTAATTGTTCAACTTTAAACTGCTAAATTTATCATTTAACGCCTCTTCTTATCTTTTATTTCCCTTTTCTGCACAAATATTTGGAGCCTTATGCAAACCATTAGATTTTACCGGGTAGATACTGTTGGATTCGTTGCTTTGTCAGAACATTGATGCCTTTGTCTGAGCTCAATTTCAGTTTTCTTTTTGTTATCATTGGTTTCATTTATTAATGTAAGTCATTCTGTCAGTTTCTAAGTGCTCCGGAATGGTTGCCTATTCTCTCCTATACGATTGTTTTTCATCCATTCAGCATCTTACTATGCACATTGGCTGAAGGTGTTAATCGTTTGGCCAGTAATTGTTGCATCTTTAGCATGCATAATCATCACGTATTTGTCCCATTAGACTGCTTTTAACAAGTTGAAGTATGGATCCATAACGATACTTAGAGCTGGATCTAAAAGTCTTCTTGTTATCTTTGTATAATGCACACATGAATTAAGTAAAATTGTGGTTGCAAGTTTATTATTTATGTGAAGACATTTGTTTTATAACATGAACATCATGGGAATAGATTTGTCTCTAGTACTTGAATTCTTGCCTCAATCAGTCTTTTGATCCAGTTTAGCTTGTAGTACTTGCTGCCTCTCGGAAAAGAGAAATATGTAATCTAGTGTTTAACTCTGTAATTTGGTACCTCTACTGTTTGAACAAACTTTAATTCAAGAATTGGGTAATTATGAATCTATACTTGGTTTGCTGATTGAATTGCTGTTTTAATTCTAGAATTATTTTTGCACCTTTCTATCACGAGCATGAGTATGGATGTAAATATCCAGTAATCATTCTTGTTGAGATTTTTCTTAACTATTGATTGATATCTTTGTTTTTGCAGATGCATTGGCATCTTTTCATCTTCTGAAGTCTCAAGTTGTCCTTTATGTGTCGCACTGCTACAATTTTGTGGTGCCTTATTGTCATTATTGGGTTTGTGATGTAGCAGATGTTGAGACACTGATCAAATGGCAACATCTAGTAAGTTTGATCTATCTTCCGCTAGCCCAGATCGGCCAGTATATGCTAGTGGGCAGCGTGGATCCCACTTAGCTTCTCAGTTTGACAGATCAGGTAGCTTCCGAGATAGTATGGAGAACCCAATCTTATCTTCTCTCCCAAATTTGACCAGAGGCAGTTGTATAGTAGGACAGGCGGATGTGGTGAATTTCTTCCAATGCATACGTTTTGACCCGAAGGTAGTTGCTGCCGAGCATAAATCTAGCCGTAAAGGGGACTTTAGACGTCATTTGAATGTAGCTCTTGGTATTTCCGGGGATGATTCCCCAATTGTTTCTTCAAAAGGCAAGATGTTACCAGAGGACATCAAGCGAGTGAAGCCCATTCTACATGAAAGCAATGTCAAAGCCAGGTACTTGTTAAAGCTCTTGTGTATCTTATCTGATAATTGTAACTAGTGCATTGAGATCTATAAACAACAGGGATCGCATGAAAATTTTCAACGAGGCCTTGTCCGTTTTCAACAAATGCTTCCCAAATGTGCCATCGAAGAAGAGATCTAGATCAGATGGTCTATCTATTGACCGTTCTGGTGCTTTGTTGTCAAGTGATCGATCAGTTCTTGGGCCAAGCGTTGCTAAGATGGGAATTCAAAACCTTGCTGTTAACAGTGGCAGTGAAATTGAGCCACAAAAATCAGAAGAACGAAGTAAACATGCTGTTCCAAACAAGCGCACACGAACTTCTTTGGTGGACGTGAGGGTTTGTACCTCTTTCACCTTGCTTTTAGTTTTATTCATTGGCAATTTTTGTTAACGTTGAAGTTCCCTTTAATTAAGTTGACACTTTTCTCTTCTCTTGTGATCTTGCTAATTGGTAGATGTCTCCTTGATGTGTGGACCTGTTCATACTTTCTTTTTCATTGGAAATTGCTTTTCGCTCTGTTAAATATTTATAACTAGTATCAGATGAGCTTGTAACAGAATTTGTTTTTACTGTATTCTGTCTTGCCATAATTTAGCTGTATCTGGTAGGTTAGAAGTTGTGTTTTGAATTACTGGATTAAGCTTGCTGCACTTTAGGATTTTAGGATAAATTTTAGATATGAACTCTGAAGAAATTTGGATTTGCAGGGTAATGCTCTCGTCAGGCCATCTGCTGCCTTAGATAGAGATAGGGAAATGCTGCGCCTTGCAAACAGTGGTGCAGTTCAGGGTGATGAACGAACTTTATCAATTGGTGTTGATGGTTGGGAAAAGACAAAGCTGAAGAAGAAGCGTTCTGTGATAAAGTCAGATGTCTCACCAAGTGTGGTGTCTATTAAAAGCAGTGATGGGTATAGGGAACCTAAACAGGGATTGCAACAAAGACCAGGTTCTGATAACCGCGCCAGATTAAATAGTGATTCCCATGGTTTCAGGTACGCTCAGAACAATTTGCACCCTTCTTATAACAATCATGTTTTGCACCCACCATGTCGTACTTTTTATTTAGGTTTACACCATAACTAATTTGCCTCTATTTGACAAAATGTGAAGGTTAAATTTCAATGAATGAGTTATTTTAGGTTTTTGTTCTATTGGTGTTATTCAAGGCAGCTAGTAGAAAAAAAGTTGATTGCCATCAATTTTGCAAGATACTGTTATTTTATCTTTCTAAATATTCATAACAATATCACTTTTCTTTTATCATTGTCTTTCTATTGAATGTTTTCTTGGGAATTTTTAAATATTGTGGGAACACATGTTATGCATTTATGATAACTTGTTAATTTCTATTTGTAGTGCAATCTAATGGGATTTTCCCATTCTTATGTGGAATGCATATTAATGTATATCTTGAAAACCATAGATTTGTTGACTATTAAATTGGCATATAATATGAATGGGGGAAAAAAAAGGAAATAATGGCAAACATATTTGTATTTTTCAAATATCTATATGGTCTACTTGAAGGCAACAATCAAGGAAAGCAACTCATTTGTATAATAAACTTTGTGAAAATAGATCACTAATTTACCCATTAAAATAGGGCCCTCAATTTGCTACTTGTTGATTGTTCTTTGAGACATGTTGTGACTCTCAAACGTGGAATTAAGCTCTTTCTTGACACAATTATTGCTTCAGCTTTTGGTTGCTACAGGACAATAGAAAGGATTTGTTATTAAGAGGTTTTCTACTGACTGTTAGTATTTCTTCTTAAGCAAAATATGATTCTCTAGATTCTTACAACTGATTGTTTAGATTTGTGGATGATAAGGATTTTAGACTATGGAAAAAACTCTCTATTACAATTATGTGTATTTGAAGCAAATGTTTATGTTAGGGTTTTGACTCTATAATATCTTTTAATGTGCTTACTTGAACATGGAAGTTTTTGGCTTATTTAACTTTATATATCCTATTTTTGAGGCAATTTGTCTTTCTATAGACCAGGAGTTGCTAATGGTGCTGTTGGAGTTGGAAAATCAGATAGTATCTCACAGTCTAGTGGCATGAATGTACGGTCATCCCTCCCAAGGAATGATCTGGACAATAATTCTCATCTCAGTGAGAGGAGGGAACGCCCTGTTGGTACGGATAAGGAAAGGTCAAGTTTCAGAGCTGCTAATAAGTATGTAGAGTTTCCTGGACTCTTTTTTACAAGTATATGATTATGGTGGTTTTTATTCTATTTTTGTTGTCGTTATTGCAATTGCTACGATCATTCATTGAAGATTTTCCCTCTTAGATCATATTGGACTTATTCTATATAATGCACCTCTCTGTTTGTCCATGTTATTCTTGAATTTTTGTGTTCATTTTCCTCACGTCTGTTTTGAGTTGTATTCCTGTATAAAGCTTTTCTCTTTATTATTTTAACAAGCTTTGCTAGATTAGATGTTAAATTCAATCCCTTGTTTGCCATAATGTTCAGGTCAAATGTTCGTGACGATTTTAATTCTGCTAGTCCAATGTCAACCACAAAAATGAGTGCATCTATTCGAGCTCCACGATCAAGTTCAGGCATTACAGCTAAGCCGCAAGTAGTCAACAGAGCTAGTGCTTCAAATGGTTGGGAACTTTCTAACTGTACAAACAAGCCTCTTGCTGTTGGGCCTAACAGCCGCAAGCGTAGTACTTCAGGTCGCTCTTCATCTCCACCTGTTGCCCAATGGGCTGGTCAGAGACCTCAGAAGATCTCGCGTATTGCTAGAACTAATTTGATCCCCATCATTTCAAGTAATGATGAGAGTCCTGCATTGGATAATGTATCCGATGTGTCAGGCAATGAACTTGGATCAGGATTTGCCAGGCGTTTAACTGGTGATTCTCCTCAGCAAGTTAAGTCAAAAGGTGACCTTTTATCTTCGGCTGCTTTATCCGAAAGCGAAGAATCAGGTACTCCTGAAATCAAGTCTAAAGACAAGGGGAAAAAGTCTGAAGAGGTAGATGATAAAGCTGGACAGAATATCCAAAAGGTTTTAAATTTGAGCCTGCCATCAGGAAAGAATAAGCTGGTTAGTGGAGATGATCTTACAGACGGTCCACGAAGGGAAGGGAGGTCCGGGAGGGGCCTTATATCTGCAAGGTCTGTTATGCCTATCAGAGTTGAGAGGCTTGGTAATGTGGGAACAGCAAAACAGCTTAGACGTGCTAGAGTCGGTTTTGATAAAAATGAAAAGTTAGTTGTTTTCTCCTTACCAATCTTTCCATCATGTCTTTCTAAATTTGTAGCCTATCATCCTATACTACCATGACTTTAAATCTCACAACTTGAAGAAACATTTTATGCAGTAAAACAGGTCGTCCACCAAGTAGAAAACTCTCTGATCGCAAGGCATATGCACGTAAAAAGCAAACCACATCCAACACTCCTGCAGATTTTCTTGGTAGTTTTTGTTTAATACCCTGTTGCAGAATGTTTTCGGATCTCTAAGAATTATGTGTTATCAATTCTTGTTCATTTTACTCACACTCTTTTCCTTTCTTTTTGTGAAAACACTTTAGTTGGTTCAGATGATGGACAGGAGGAGCTATTGGCTGCTGCAAGTGCTGTCATTAATCCTGGTACTTTTTCTGTTCTGTTGCTTTGCTACCAAATTAATAACTTCTTTGGTAAGTTAACATGGTTTTTTCTGCAGCTCATTCCTGTTCAAGCTTATTTTGGAGGCAAATGGAGCGATTTTTTGGTTTTATATCTAATGAAGACATTGCTAAATTGAATCAACAGGTGTAGCCTTTTCTCCTATTTTACTTCTCTTAATGTTCAAAGGCATTATATAATAATTGATGGATGACTCTTTGATGTTTATCGAATTCCAGGAGTTTGATCTGGCATCCAACAGCTTAATTGTTATTTAAGTTTTCAGTGTCATTATTGCAAGTTTCTTCTTATTGAACTTTTGTCTATATTTGAAATGGATTGATTGAACAGGACATACAGGTGGAATGTGCAGAAACAAATTATGAACTTGGCGAACAGTTTTTGCACAGAGGAGCAGACATACCTCTTTGTCAAAGACTCCTAGCTGCTATAATTCCGGGTGATGATTCTACCCATACAAATGGAGATCTGGAATTAGATGGACATGGTGCTGGGTTTGAACTGGATGGACAATTGGGGCCAGATGGTATAAACCATTCAGAAAACTTTCATTTATCTGGGCACATTGCATTTAATGGTTTTAAAGTTACTGGGAATGGTGAATCTGATGAGGCAGACATGAATTTTGCGGGGATTTCAAGCATCGATGTCACTTCAAATTTCAGTCATTCTGCAAATGGTGTCCTTCAAAACCAACCATCAATATCCATCATGACATGTCCTGAATTGCAGTATGATAATATGCAAACGAATGAAAAACTTCTACTGGAACTTCAAAGTATAGGAATTTTTCCACATCCCGTGGTAGGTCTCTTATTTGCCTATTTCACGTGTGTATTGTGCATTTTACTTTGTTCCATGCAAATATTACAAGTAAATTATTTTGAGTTTTGCATTTGTTGCATATGCACAAGCATAAGGTTTTCTTAAGTTTATTCTGGTGAGTTTGGATTCTTCTTTATCCAGGTTGACTTGAAAATGGAGGATGAAGGTATATTTAAGGATATCAGCAAATTAGAAGAGAAGTACCGTGGGCAGGTATTCTTCCTTACAGAACCTCTAATGCAAAACTACTTAAATCCATTAACAAATTTTTATCTCTAGCTTTTTTCTTCTCGAACCCAAATCTTTGTGTCTTATTGTGTCTAGCCTAGGACATAATGCAGAACCTTCTTGTCCTCTTAAGTTACTTGCCAGTAGCTATTAAGTAGAAAATAGAAATTTATATATTTTTATCCATGCAGAATAACACAGTACTACAAGTTTCCGTTTTTGATTGATTTATTTCTATTTATGGTCTCTCTCTCTCTCTCTCTCTCTAATCTATCACTTATATTAGGTTTCGAAGAAGAAAGCCCTGCAAAATAAATTGCTGAAATTTGCCTCGGAAACAAAAATACTGCAAGAAAAGTACGGAACCTCTTCACTTCTTGAGAATTCATATATCTTGCAAATGGAGTTAAAATTTTTTTGCTGCCTTGTGTACTCATAATGGTCCATGTTTGCATAGGGAATTTGAACAACGTGCTTACGACAAACTCATCTCAATGGCTTATGAAAAGTATATGGTATTTGCTTCCACTCCATACTTTTTTTCTCATTTCAATTTTAGTATAATTATTTTGGTATAATTACCCTGGTGCTATGGACCCTACTGCAGCAATACCTCATGTATTTGGCCTTTTGAACAAGTAAAACTTAATTGTAAATCTTAAGGAGTTAGGGGAAGCCTTCTTTTTAAATGGCTAATGTGGAGTAGTGAATGTTGTATATGCATGTTGTTGAAAGTATTACTGCTTAAATTATTGTTACTTTTCGCAACTTATTGTTGATTGACAACAAGGGGATGTGGACATATACAAAATGGTCTCATTTTGTTTATTTGAGGGGACAACATTTCTTATCTTAGAATTGTTGAGAACTTGTACATGTTGGGTTCCAGTGCCAAATTGAAATTTAGGTTTAGCAATTGTTATCTTTGTAGCTTTTATTTGAATTTGCTCCCATCCTGGTATATTTGTCTATGTTCTTCCTTTTTTTTTTTAATCTTTCTCTTGGAGACGGCAGTTTTTGATGGTTCTTGTTGGCAAGTTTTGCCCTTTATTTTTTTCCAAAAAAAAGTTTTGCCCTTCATTGTTCAGTTCAATGTTAAAGGCGATCTGATGGGCTAAAAGAAGAGTAATAGGAATTTGTAGCCAACTAACAGATTGTTAGAACTTATTTTGTGTAACATGTAATTGCTTCTGTATTTTGTGAATGTCTGTCTCTTGCTTGTAAGGATAATCACTAACCTGTACTCTTAATCTTCAGCCGAAGAAATTCTATTCTTTTCTCTTCTTTGTTGCATTGGCCCTTAGTTTGAGCTTTCAGTTCTGGTTGCTGCCATTTACCGTTTTGAATTCTCAAGTAATGGAGGCAACTGTTGTGAACCTAGCATCTAGGACGCCAAAAACATGCATCTGAATTCTGGAAAATGCAGGAAAGGACTGTAACAGGGGACTGTTTTATTCTAAACAGATGCTTCTCTTCTTTGCTGTTTAGCTGCCGTAGCTTTCAGTACCAAAGATTGCACTAACTGAAAAGTGTTCCCTGCCTCATCCTTTTTTTTTTCAGTGCATCTCTTTAGCACTGCTTATAAACAATGTGCCTGTGCATGTTTGGTCCTTCAAATATCTAATGATTCTGGTGCTTATTCCCCATTATCTTAACATAATAAATTAGGCTTGAGGTGCACTTTGTTTCTGTCAGTGGTTTTATTGTTGGGAGTTCCTACTACAACTGCTTTTAGATTCAAAATTTAGGTAGTTACCAACTTCTGCAAACTTTCTTTGATAGACTTGTCGACGATCTCATACTGCTGGTGGGAAGGGTTCCAGTAACAAGATAGCCAAGCAAGCTGCCTTGGCATTTGTTAAACGAACATTGGATTATTGTCACAGATTTGAAGATACAGGCAACAGCTGCTTCAGTGAACAGTTATTTAAGGACATGTTTCATTCTGGACCTTCACACCTCACTGGTGCACAATCAACAGACGCTCATAGTGATGGGGAATCAGCGAAACTATATGTTAATAGCTCAAGCCACTCTTTGGAAGCTAGAGTTTCAGGTAATTTACCAGACATTATTTTTATTGGTGTGGTTTGTTTGCGATTTAGTTTTTTATGTTTGTTTTGTTTTTCTCCTCTCATTTCACATTTTCGTACTTCAGCTTCCATGGGTTCACAGCCAAGTGCTCTAAATTCACGATTGGGCCTGAATGGAGAAAGTTACAACACTAATTCTATTAATATGCTGCACCCTGTAAATCAGTTAGCCGAACAGACGAGCAGCAAAGAAGATGCATGGTTGAGCCGGGGGAAGAAGAGAGAACTTTTGCTTGATGACGTTGGAAATGCCGGCCCTTCAAGTGTGCCATCAGGAATTGGAGGTTCTCTTCCAAGCAGTACAAAAGGGAAGAGGAGCGAGAGGGATAGGGACGGAAAGGGGCACAACAAAGAGGTTTTGTCCAGAAATGGGAGTAATAAAATTGGTCGTCCAGCATCATCTAATGCCAAGGGAGAAAGGAAACTGAAAACAAAACCCAAGCAGAAAACAACTCAATTATCGGTTTCTGTGAATGGCCTTGTTAGCAAGATAACAGAGCAACCTAAACCTACATTGGCTTCTGAGTCAAAATCTAGAGAAGTACCTAAGGATGGCTCTGCAAAGGGAAAAGATGGGTTTAACATGGATGCAGTTGACCAGGAGGCCGTTGATTTGTCCAGCTTACCAGACATTGATGAACTTGATGGCGAAGAGCAGGATCTAGGTTCATGGCTGAACATTGATGATGATGGATTACATGACCATGGTGACTTCATGGGACTTGAAATTCCTATGGATGACCTGTCAGACTTGACTATGATGGTTTGAAGGTTTCCTCTGTATAGTCTTGTTCATTATACCATTTGACAATCATAAGAAAACCAGTCCTTATCAAGAAATGACCAGTTTACATGGGTCATGCGGCTGCTGTTCCAAAAGTAGGTCATATAGATCATTTTTAGACTTCACAAGATTTTCAAGCGAACCTCTCAGATGCATCACCTTTTTGTTACTGTCTTAATTTTGACTGTAAAGATCATATTCAAAAGTATAAGCTAGTAAGCCTTAGTGTTTACATCTTAGCAATACATGTATCCTCCCTGTAGCTTGAGAAAATCAGAGATCAAAGCCCTCTTGTACATATATTTTATATCCTTCAATAAAATTAGCTTCTCATTCAGTATTATCGATTTCCTGTAGACTTACACAGAATAATACAGATACATATGTCCATCTCTTTTTCGTTCTGATTGCTTGGACATTGTTGTTGGAGTTATATTATGAGCAGAATCTAGTTTTTCCCAAAGTTCTTTCAGAGATGGTACACTGGGAATTGTATCTCTTGTTGCTACTTCACATGATGTGAATGTCATAGCTGCTCTCGTTGCTTGGTCTCTTTCTTGTTTGTATTCACTCTTCACGGACTCCACAGGTTTGTATGTTGTCTATCAGGATAGCATGATAGCTTGTGATAAGAAATTTTTCTGCTTGCGTCATTTTCCCCTTGGTTTAATTTTTGTTGCAGAGTTGAACCATTCCTAATTTGTGATGCACTTTCATTTCCCTCTTCGTGCAGGTGTGTTAATCTGAACTTGTTAAAGTTCTTTATGCATAACCAGATATTTTGTCTTTTGCATCAGGGAATAATGAGCATGGTTTTGGCAGGGAGGAATTAGCTAGTTCATCTGGTTTCTCTTCCATGGCTTCATCAAGTCCTGTGAATTGCTTCTAACATCTTGTCACTCTTACAATAAGGAAATAAAGGAGGAGCATTTGAAATTTGCTCTAAATGAAACCACTGAGGTAAATCTAATATACCTAGCTGCGGGTTATTGTCCAAAACAGATTTTTCTTTTGTCTCTGTCAATGAATAAACCATCGGTCTCTATGCAATATTGTTTTTCTTTAGCTTTTCTTTTTGTTGTTTTTTCGGTTTTGCATTTTTCTTCAAGGTCTTAAAGCGTTTTTCTCAGTGGCAATAGCTGCTTCAATTTGTTATTGACTTTGTAGTTTTAGTTTGAAGATTTACTACTTTAGGTTGGATACAAGGGATCTTTAGCTGTAAGTTGGTAGCAACATTTTACTTAAACCTAACCCTTCATAAACATGTGATCGAATCAGTTAAACCTCTGCATAAACTTTCAACCCAAGGACTATAATCTGGATTCCCGCATCTGCATCTCGACTCTTTTCTCATCTCTGCGATATTCTTAATTTTTTCTCTCATGTTTAAGGTGTAACGTGTAGTTATCGAAATGTGTTGAGAATATCCGCAAACACTGTTTGGAAGATGTGCATCTTAACTTTCAGTTCCTCTCTTTAATCAATGAGTTGCTTGGTTCTTTTAGGCAGTGCATAAGTTCTGCCTCCTAATACTCCTCTGAAGGTTCAACTTGGTTTGGTTACTTAAGCAACCATTTTTTGGTATTTAGGCTCCCTGATGCTCGCGGGGTTTTGACGTTGCAGCTTTATTTTGGATTGTATCGTATTGATTTCATCTTTTTGGAATTGGAATGTCATATTGCTCTTGCATTAGAAATCCTTAGTTGCTGCTTCTATTCCCTTAAAAACTTAAACCCTAGAACATTTAACATGAGAGGGTCCTGCTTTTACCGTGTTTCTTTCTGCAGTCAGACGCTCTTTTTCAACAAATGGTTCAAACAATTTATATGAGTGAGTTTTTGTCGGTAAATATTTTTTGAAAAGCTCTAAATTTGAGCTTCTTAAAAAGTTGTATTTTAACTTCTAAAAAAGTTATTTTTATTTAAAAAATATTTTTAAATTTTACGGTTAAACACTCATTTTTTAAAAAAATAACTTTTACAATAAAAAAAGTTTTCTTTTATCCTTCAAAAAGTTGGATCAAACAAGCATTTAATAACTTATTCCTACCTTTCATTTGCTCATAAGTAGTTAATGTCCTTGATATAGTAATAAAAATATTATTTTGTCTCATAATAAACCTTTTGTTCGTTATTTATATTTTTTTATTTAATCTAAAGTGTTTGTTATTGTTCTGTATTATTTTTTATTGTCATATCTGTATATGAGTTTATTGAAAATAGTCTCTCTATTATAAAAATAAGGTTGTGTGCTATTAGACTTTCAGATTTTGCTTTATTGTCGGATTTCAAACTTAACGACGATGATGAAGAAGATGATAATAGTGAGTTGATTGAATACCTTAAGTTTTGATATTTAAGATTAATTCATTAATTTTGAATTAAATAATAACATTTTAATACGATGTCAGTACAATGAATACAAACCGGAATCTACAATTTCCCAAAATACAGCCTACTACTTTCTCTACCGTCCACGTCCGTCCTCTGATTTTGATGCTTTTACGTGGCATCTTTTCATTGGTCAGCATTGCAACAGCTGCCGGTTTCCTACAGGTGTCAGTTTCGCTTTAATCACTCCGCGAGATTCATTGAACACATAAGAAAAAGAGACTCCCATCCCATGTATGTGTATGTATTGTATTTGTGTGTGTATGTGTACACTCCAATTCTATATCTCCATATTTTACCAAACTATTATCCAAAATAATAACTAATTATTCAAAAAAAAACAACTCAATTTGGTTTATTGTATTAATTAGTAAGTAAATCGCCTAATATAAGTCATTCACATGAGGAAGCATACATCAAAACATTAATATATATGCTTACATGAGGTGATTAAGAGAACTTGGTTATTCTTTTTCAATTTTTCTAAATTAAAAACAATTGAGGTATCTTACTAATTATTATAAATTTTAAGTTCATTATACAAAGTTGATATTTTTTAATTTAGTATAAAATTTTAAAATTTTTAATTAAGTAACTAATTTTTTTAAGTTGCGAGCAAAAATGTTGTTTTTATTAGTACTGCTGAGAAAAACTTTTTAACTTTTTAAAAGTATTAATTTAAAAATAAATTATACATTTTAAGTAAATTAAGAAGAAAATAAATAATTTAGTTATTTTTCTGTTACTAATCACACTTAACAATTTAATTTATATCAAGTAAAATAGCACCAAGCCTTTAATAGAATTGATTATAGCAAATAAAATATTCGATAACCAAGCAACGTAAGAGTTTGTGGTTCTTATTCAAAACGCACACGTGTGGTTTCTTCTTTGATTCTGCTCAACCATTTTGTTTTTGTTCTGTCAGCTTTCATTTCATCCTAATAATGCGAGGGTTAAGGTACGAGACTAAAAAGTTGAAACTCTTCACATTTTACTCGCCACCAGAAACAGACTGGCTGAAGCTGCGTGTGGCTTCTTCTACTTCTTTT
Source organism: Erythroxylum baracoense (assembly GCA_025629805.1). Lineage (NCBI taxonomy): Eukaryota > Viridiplantae > Streptophyta > Magnoliopsida > Malpighiales > Erythroxylaceae > Erythroxylum > Erythroxylum baracoense. The sequence goes on along the minus strand of JAOTAY010000008.1, from coordinate 2,418,002 downwards.
GATAGTGTGTGTCTTCATGAGAAGTTGTAAGATCATGGGAGGTTTCTTGTCGTTTTCCTTTATAGTTACTAGTTCGTTGAAGGTGGTTGGGTTGGGAAAGCAATAAAAGAGAAAGCAACAAAGAACCCAAGTTTCTTTTTTTCTTCAAAGGGTTGAGAGATATGTTGCCTCTGATGCAGGGCAGATCATAAGATTGGTTGGTTTGTTTTTTTTTTTTCCTTTTCTTGAAAGTTCTGTTATTTGTTTTTCCATGACCCCATTTAATTGCTTTTCTTGTGGTCTTAATCGATTCTGATACTCATCCCTTGTGTTTCTCTTTGATTCATTCACTTCTTTTGTCTACAATCTATGCAATGTATGAAAAGGTTGGTTGGTAGGTTTACTTTCTCTAGTTTATGTGTTTAGTTACCGAAAGAGTCCGTTATAAAGATTGGATGGGTTCTTGAGTCATGTCTTTCTAGCATTTAGTTGCGTAACTGTTTCTAGTTAATCAACAATTCATTAGAGATTAGAATTGAGGTCTCTTTAACATCAAAACTGTTGTTCCAAAGTTGAATAAGTTCAATGGAGGAGGTGTCTCAAGCAGTTCATCTTCCGTTTAGTATTTGCAGGAATTCTTCAGTAACAGCTCATATGGAAATTTCTGGTCTCAAGTGTATGAAAGATGGCGCAACCTTGTTGTCTAACCCCCAAAGGAAGCTGAATGTGCCTTGTGATGGAAGGGTATCAACTGTTGCAGATGATGATGACGATAGAAGAAAAAGAGTAACTCTGCCAAGTATGGCAATAGCAAGTAAGGATAGTTCGATTCCGGAGGAGACCATCGATAGATCAAGAAAGGAGGATCAACTAACATGTTCAAGGCATGAAGCCTTAACTGAGGACAGACCTTCACAGCCTGCAGTTGGTGGGGGTGGCTGTGACACTGGCAAGAAACCTCTTATGTTGGACGCTTATGCTGCTGATAAGAATTCAGGGACTCCAATGGATGATGAAACCTGCCTAGTTGACCGTGAAAAGAATTCCAAATCGTGTGTGACGGAACCAAATCGTGGATTGGAGACAATGGAAGATCTCAATTCAGTTACAGGGGATTTTGAAGGTAAAGATGGAGATAGGTCTAATCCAAGATTGTGTTCCTTGGTTCCGGATCTGTTACACAAGAAAAAGATCTATAGAACAGGTAGTCAGGCCTTTGAATTGGATTCCAAAGCGCTTTGGGGACTAACTTCCATTTGTGGAAGGACACCGGAGATGGAAGATGCTGTGGCAGCTGTCCCTCGGTTTCTGCAGATTCCAACTCAAATGCTACTAAATGACAATGTTCTGAATGGCATGAATCAGAGTCTAACTCACATGACTGGGCATTTCTTTGGTGTTTACGATGGACATGGTGGCTCTCAGGTATTCCGATGCCAATCTGTTCCTTTTCATGTTTTCGAGAAAAAAAATTTCATCATCGTTAATGGAAAAATTACGTGGATTTTCTTTGTACAGGTTTCTACTTATTGCAGCCAGAGACTCCATTTGACTTTGGCTGACGAGATAGTGAGAGCAGGTTTGTGTGATGGAGGCATCAAGAACTGTTTGCAGGAGAAATGGAAGAAAGCCCTCTCAAGTTGTTTCAGAAAAGTTGATTCCAAGGTTGGAGAACCGTGCACGGTCACTGCGGGCAGTGATTCTGACACTCATTCTGAACCTGTTGCACCTGAAACTGTTGGTTCTACTGCAGTTGTTGCAATAGTCTGTTCGACTCATATTATAGTTGGGAATTGTGGTGATTCAAGAGCAGTCCTGTGTAGGGGAAAAATGGCTGTGCCATTGTCTGTAGATCACAAAGTAAGTTACTTGATAATTTCAGCATCTTTACGTAGTTTCACTTGCCATTCAAAAGAAGTTTTGCCTCCTTGTCACCGCTTCTTTTTTTCCAGCCAGATAGAGAAGATGAATATGAAAGGATAGAGGCTGCGGGAGGCAAGGTCATACAATGGAATGGCTCTCGTGTTTTTGGTGTTCTTGCGATGTCGAGGTCAATCGGTATGCTCATCCATCTCCTGACTTTTTGGAATGAAATTATAAGCTTTCATGTTTATCATGACTTGGTTACTGATTCTTTTTTCTATTTTTTCTGTTCATGGCACGTAAAGGCGATAGATACTTGAAGCCATGGATTATACCTGATCCAGAGGTGACTTTTCTTCCTAGAGCAAAAGAAGATGAGTGCATCATTTTGGCAAGCGATGGTCTGTGGGATGTCATAACCAATGAGGAGGCCTGCGACATGGCTCGAAAGAGAATACTTCTTTGGCATAAAAGGAATGGCGATTCCTTGCCAATTGAAAGGGATAAGGAAGTTGATCCTGCTGCTCAAGCAGCAGCAGAGTACCTCTCAAGGGTTGCCCTTCAAAAGGGAAGTAAAGACAACATTACTGTTGTTGTTGTAGACTTGAAAACTTTAAGGAAATTCAAGAGGAACACCTAAACCGCATAGGTTGAAATCCCTGAGGCACTGTTTTTGATCGCTGAAGGATAAGTTTAGATTAATTTCAGAGTCTACTTCCACTTTGCTATGCAACCAAATAGCTATGTAAGCCTGTATTACCAGTTTACAACCTGTTTCCTAATATTGACAGTTTTCTATACTAAAATCGAAATACCATTCGCAAATTTTAATTACATATACCAGATCAAACCCTGATTAACAGAGAACGTGCAATTCTAAGTTCCATCAGAAGCTCACATCGGCCACCAAATAGTGAAAGAATCCACCAACAGTTCCAGAGCTTTTGTGAAACCACATTCACCAGAAAACCAACCGGACTGAAGGAAAAGTATTCGCAGAATGGTGATAGATACACTATTTTCAACTCTAGACACAAAACTTGAAAATTCAATAGTCTCTACATCTATATAGAAGATACAATTGGTCAAGTACATCAGACAGAAGTAACCATTGATACCTCTGCCTAAACATCGCAAGCTCTTATCTTCCTCCTATGTATCACTCATACACAACCCTGCAGGCATATGGATGCTTTATAAGTTGCTGACGAATTATAGGCCCTGGACTGCTCATTGTATGCAGATTTCTTTCTGTTTTGCAGTGGGAGCAGAAAAACTGTCCTTCGATCGTCCAAAATCGCAAAGATAATCTCCTACAACCCTCTTATTAGTGCCATCTGTTAACAAGCTGACAACTATCACTGCAGGTAGCAAGCTCGTATGCAAACATAAAGGAAATTCAACATCTGTGCTGAAACTTAAGGTAATAAATTCACGAGTCCTATGACTGTGAGCAACGGTTAATATTTTCAATTATCTCATTGATTTTCTCAAATTCAAGTTTGTAGTATAAAGATGCCTTCAAAAGATTGATCGTTTTGCAGAATGGATCATGATGATTTTCTAAAGCAATATAAAGTGCACTAAAGTTTTGAGTAGAAAGGTGTCTTTGCAAGATTTATTAATGAAACACAAAGAATCTGAAACAGAAGATAAGGACCATGGACTAAATTGTTGAAGCAAAGAAACAATGCCTCCCTGGAAAATAAATAAGCTAGAAGGTCAAAGCATGAGAAGATGTGGTTCTGTAACTGAGAAAAGAAAAACAACAAAATAAAACAAAAAGAAGTACAGATATTTTGCAGCTCAAAGCACTTAAAAAGAGTTCCATTCAGTATCGTCAAGCAATTTTCTTTTTCGTTTTATTTTTTCCAAGGTAGAGGGAAAAGGAAGAAGAGCTTGAACCCAGAACCACAACCCTGCAGGAAAGGTGCCTTAGTGATGAAATTATGCCCTGTGCCGTTAGGAATTTAAGAAAAAACAAGGAAGTTCGAGAATGTTTTAACTTAAAAGCATGAAGACTTACATGAAAGTTTCAAAAATTGGCCAGTGGGGAGCCAGCATTAGTGAAGTAGGCTGAGAGATCAACATGATGGTCATCATAGATGCTCATGAAAGGATGTGCCTGGTGTACAGATTGGAAAGAAAAATTCAGACCTAGAACTCTGTCGGCACAGTTTTGCAGTCATTGACCCGGACAATAAAGAAAATAACACGTATAGAAGTTTCACATACGATTAGTTCATGTGCGGCCTGTCTATCCCTGGGGTCTTTCTGCACACTGAAAATGACATCGAAACCCGTATGGAATTAGTGGCATCATACAACATGGTTGACTGAAGAAATTACTTAGTTTACATCAAACAAAAATTACTTATAGACTAGTGCATGGTCTAATCCCAAATAGAAAACAAAAAAACAAGAAACAAAAGGTCAAAGAAAGCGGGCCTCAGTGAGAAGAAAAGGAAACAGATATGCATTTCAACATAAAAGGAGATCCAGCTTAATTGAAGAACAAACAGATTCACATAAATATATGTATAGAGGCCCCAATAAATAGACTAAAAAATTGTTGCAAATTTCTTAGTAAGGTCAACTCATAAGAATGATGACAACGAGAAGCAAAAAGAACAGAAGATCACTAACTGGTATCACATCTTGACTCCGAACTTATCAATGCCAAAAAAGAAGCTTAATAATCCCCTTGCACTAAAGTAAAGAGAAACTTTACATCTTGAGTGATCCAGTATGGAAGCTGACACTTACCATGCAGATATGAATGAACAAAACTCAGGAGAAAACTCATCAGAAGGTGCAGAAGGAGGTGGTTGATCAACAATGGCTACCATAAGTTCATAAACATTTTCCCAACCGTCATCTTGCCGTGGAGGCAAATATGGGAACAAGCCAGTTGCGCACTCTAGCAATACCAACCCCAAGCTCCAAATATCACTTTTATAATCATACCTTCCTCCACGAATTCTCTCAGGCTACAATAAATAACCAATAACAAAGAGATTTTAACAGCCTTTTTTTGCTGAGGAAAGGAAGAAAGGCTTTATAGATGAGAAAAACTTGGTATTAACTCAACTTGTTTGAGTTACTTGATACTTACAGACATATAATTATATGTGCCAACAAATGTGTTAGCCAGACCTGAGGTGCTTGCTAACATTGTACTCACACCAAAGTCCGTGATCTTGACTTCTCCTCTATGATTTATCAACAAATTTGAAGGTTTTAAGTCTCTGTGGATAATGTGTTTCTCGTGATGAAGATACAACAGTCCCCTGAGCACCTGCCAACAAGAGGTGAAATACAATGATAAACTGGAATCTGCTATTAATAGCTGAAATCAGTGACTTATAAGTTTATCCGTGTTTTCCACCTGCTTGCATATGGCAGCAAGGTATGGCTCTGGAATTGTCCTAACTTTTCTTAGAAAATCTGCCAGGGATCCGCCATCCATATACTCTAAGATAAGTGAAACGGCTCCATTATCATAGAAAGACTGGTAACACATTACAACATATGGGCATTGTGATGATTGATTGATTTTTAGTTCCTGTGCAATTGCCCTCCGAGCAGACTCTTCAATGTTCATTTGTATTACCTGAGCAAGAAAAAAATTGCCAAACATTATTACAGTCCAGAGTCCAGATGATAAATAAATAAGAAGAAAAAAATAACAAACAAAATTTGAAACGGAAAAAAACCCAACTAGAAGTTCATCATGATACATAATTTGAAGAAGGATCAGTAATGGGAATAAAGAAGGATCAGTAATGGGAATAAGATAGGTCTAAGAGAATTAATTTGTGAATATATTTCATGAGAATATTTCCACCTTACAAACCTACTTAATCAAAATTTAACTGCTGCTATGTCATCACTTGCTTCACCAGTTGATTCCACTACTCTACATGTCAAAAAATACAAAATGCAGGGCTGCTTCAGTCACAAAATCACTCATCTCAATTTATTTCATGGATGAGTTAGTCTTCAAACTCAATAGTTGATGTTGAAAATCAACTTAGATGTGAAAGAAAAACATAGGTTTGCAATCAAATCACAATAAGCAGCACAAAGCAATCTCATGCAAGGAATTCTAGAAGTAAAAGTTGACAGTTGAAAGGAAATTTTGGTTCTTCAAATTATTATGAGAACGTTTCAATTTGGAGGCACATATCCTTAAAATCAATGTAACTGAAGTGGAACCATACTTTTAAGCAGCAACTAATATAGATGGTTATAGACATGCAAAGATGCTCAAAGGTTTATAACAACTACAGAACATGATACCCCACAATGTAAATGTGCATGCAGAATTACACAGTACCTTTAGTGCAAAAAACTGCCCGGTCCATTTATGCTGTACCAATTGCACAATCCCGCCATTTCCCTTCCCAACAACCTTAATAGTGTCTATATCTGCTAAACTCAACTGGTTGTCTGTTGGTTGGATAGGGGGTGGCTGGAAAAGACATTTATAAGAGGAAATGAACTAAAAATATAAGAGCTGTGTATATCATTTCACAATTCTACAGGTAAGAAAATCACATTGCATTCGAACGATCATCACTAGGGTCAATCTCAAGGTTATTAAGCTTATTGAGCACAATATATAACAAATCAAGTAATAACGTACATGACCAGAATTATAACCAGCCAACTTTAATTTATCTTTCAAATACTTCCATGTAGTCTAGTTTTAGACACTAAATCAAAAGAAACGCGAAACAGGCACTTAACATTTGTCTCATGTATGCAACCCAACCGGATCTAGTGATCAAAATATCCTCAAGTGACCTGAGCTAACTTAAAACCCTCACAGCCAGTCTCGATACAACAATTCAACTAGACAAGATCATAAGCGCTCAGAAAGTACTAAGTTGAAAAAAACGAAAAAGACTTTACAGCTTCGGTTTCACTTTGAGGGACAATTCTCACTCCATCACGATTCACCCGCAGATCACCATCCATAAACGTACCACTCTGCGTCCTGGAGAGAACCCATCAACAGAAATCGCTCAGAACTCAGAAAACCACAGCAAATAGTAAACAATAGGACAAGGGTACACAGAAAGATAGAAACTTTACAGGAAGGAGCGGATGGAAACTTCATCAGGACTAGGAAGAGAAAGCTTCAAATTAGGGTTCAAGCTCCCTTTCTTCATGATTACTAGCACTGTTTCTTAGCTTTGTCGCTTCGTTTAATTGGTATATGAGAACAGCCTTCTCTCTTATACTGCGGAGGAGCTGGAGAGCATAGTCACTGCAAGTTTATGGAGAAAAATGGGAGACTATTCTTTGATGTTGAAAATGCGCAAGTGGGAGTGGGTTCTCCCCTTTTCTTGTGCTGGGTTGGCTACTAATAATTGCTTGCTGGGGAACTAAAGTTCGTCAAAGTGACAACGTTGGAGTTGGTTGGCCAAAGACCAGAGAAAGACCAGTCGCGATAGAAGTTGCTCTCAAAGACTTTTCTCTCATTTACTTTTCCTTCTCCCCTTCCAAACAGTAGAAATGAAATTGTGGCAATGGACCCTGATGAAATTGTGCCTGCGTTCGATGTCTGATCAGCCTCAAAGTTCTTGATCGAGTTTAGGGTGACCGAAATTTAATTAGATTCGAGTTAAATATATGTCTAATTTTAAAATAAAAAATTTTAATTTTAAGTCAAAATTAAATAATTATCTACTCAAAACTTAAATCGATCCGTACTGGTTTAAATAATTATTGTTATTTTTAAACTAAATTAACTAATTTTTTATTTAAATAAAAAAGTATAAATCGTGTATTTTCAATAAATTTAATGATTATAATTTATATGATATAATTGATTAACGATATTTATATAATTTTTAATTTATAAATTTAAAGTAAATATGCTCTGTTTTTGACTTACTATTTTTCAATCTAATTGAATCTATTCATTTATTATATAACCAATTTAAAATATAAAATTTATAAACTATTATGTATATTGAATATAACTTAAAATTTCAAAATATATTTAATTGATCCAATTTGAGACATCATATGGTAAAAAAAAATAGTCTTTTCCTGTAATTTAATAAATCTTTTTTAAAATTATCTTTAAATTTGTTAAACAAACCCTTTTTTATTTTCGAGCGTATAAAAAGCTCATTTCTTATAATTTTATTATAAAATAACGATAAAATTTACGTTATAGAAAAATCATATTTGAATTAATCAAATACCACTTAAATGATAATTTCAATTCGAATAATTTAAAATAATTATAATAAAATATTAATTTGAATCATATTTAAGTAATTCGATTAGAGTATAAGAGTTCAGTTAAACCGATTTGGTTAATGTTATTTTTTAATCAAATTTTAGAATAATAGATTTTTAAAATTTTTAAATTTGGAAGAATTTTAAAAAAATTCGTAAAATATAAGTAAGAAAAAAAAATTGGTTTTTATATTTAATTATTTATGCGACACGATAAGGCATACTTTGGTGAGCGTGAAATTTCAAGGGAAGTACACCATAACGACATTTTGGTTTCAGGAACATGAGAGGATGCTCATGTATGGGAGTGTGCCACGGTCTTGGTCAGCAACTTCGTCTTTTCTTGTCCATTTCGATCTGAGTTCTCACTTTCAGACTAATATTAACAATAAGTAAAGATCAAAACTTTTTCAATATATTTGAAAAAATTATAATAAAATCAAACTTAGTTTGTCTTACTTATATTTTCAATATATTCAAAAAAATTATAATACAAATTGAAATTTGTAGTATGAACACAAAGTTTGACGATGAAAGCTGAGCGAATGAAAACGTTTGAATTAGATTAAGACTTGTAAATCACGTCAACTCTCATTTTCTTATGAAAACGTTGTTCAACTCCAACTTTGGTCAAATTGGGTTGCTTCCGTGTTGTTCACATTGAGGAGTCCAGCCTCCAAAACCTAAGGTCTGTTTTTTTCACTCTTGGATGTCTACGATTTAAAACAAACATTAGTTTCGTCGAAGTGTAAAATTTAAAAAAATTTAATAATACGTAATTTTACCTTTAACTAATAAAAAGATTGTTACCGATAAATCCAATAATCACTAATTTACTTTTTCATAATAAATAAGGATTTTTTTATAAAAAATAAATAAAACTTTAAAGGAATAGTCTATATTTTGAAGCTGACTTGCCTAAATTGCAAGTCAATGTAAATTACAGAAGGATCCTCTTTGTCTCGTTGGATTCTAACTGGAACGTTTAGTATTGTCAACCTGGCAAAGCCCTACAACATTTAGTAGCCATCTTTTATGGTTGGCTTAGACAAATAATTAGTAATTGTGTTGTTTGAGGATTGGACAAGAGGAGAAGCAGACACTTGGATGTTCCTGTTATAAATTTTGTGGATTGAAGAGGTAAGTTTATGTAACAAGTCAGTTTGAAAACTTGTAGATTGCTTTCACTTAACATGTAAGGCATTGACAATGGCTTCAAATACATGTCCATGATCGACATACAACCTCTCTCAAGACTCTTCTATACATAGAGGACAGGACATGTGAGTGAATGATAATAACTTTCAGCATTTCATCTTGGAATGCTGCCAACCACTCTCTTGACATTTGCAAAAGACGTCAATCACTCACGATGATGGTTTGTAAGAGGTCAATTTAGGTATTTTCAAGAATCTTTAAAATTAAAAGAACAGGGAAAAGAAGAAACTGCATTTGTCTGGTGAGAACAAACCGTAAATAGGAAACATGGGCTTGAACAGGTTTCAGACACTATGCTACTTTTGAACCCGCGTTGTTGGGCCAGTAACGAGAAATGGGTTAGCCAGTTCGGCAGGTTTATGTCAGAAATTGACCAGACAACCGCCAAAAAGGCCACCTCGGGTCCTGTTTTTGACAATTGTTTTTTTTGATTATATTAAGTATCTCGGATTACTCAGACTAATTCTAAGCCTCTAAAATTTCACTTTAAGAGCCTTAGATGATGTAAATTTGAAACCCAAGATTTTCAGGTTCCTACATAGCCTGTATACTTCTGCGCACAAGGAGTCATCACATACTTGATTAGTTAACTGCTGATTGATTGCTGGCCCTGCTCAGCATCAGGTTCCCAGCAACCCTCGGATTCCTTAGTAGCTTCAACTCCCACACTGGCGCTGGAAGCAAGACGTTCGTAATTGATTGGATCAAAGAGCTTTGCCCAGAGGACTAGAGGATCGTCAATAAGACAAATTTTTCATTTCCCCTCCTTTTACATGATTCGAACTCAAGACCTCCTATAAGAGAGAGTCTTAAGTGAGGAGCTTACACCATTAAGCTATTCCTCATTGTCCTATTTTTGACAATTTGAAGCTTGTATTTGGAGCATATAAGTATTTTTTACGTAATTTTTTATTATTATTATTATTATATATTTTTTATGTGAATTTATCGAAAACAACTTCTCTAGCTTCGTATTTTTTGACTTCCCTAGATTCGTATGTTAACAAAATTTTTACTAAAATGTTGTTGTATTTAATGCGTTTGAGTCAATCATAATTTATAAATTTTGTATTTTGAATAAATTATTTTAGTAATTAACAATTTTAAATAAATTATAAATTTAATTGAATCAATATTTATATATTCAATATATTTCCATTTCTTAAAATTCTTTTAATTAGTAAAATTATATTTAAACCTAATTTTAAAATATGCCTTCTTCTTTGTTTCAAATTACAACCTAATTATAAAATTCAAAAATTGTAGAGATAACCAAAGAGATGAAGAATGTAAAAATCAGAAACCGTCTATGGGTGTTTTATTAATTTAAAATGTCATTATGATGTTTTTTGCTTGAAGAAAAGTCAATGTCGTATCGTGTGAAAACGATTGCCTTTCCAATTATTTCCAACATCAAAATGTGCCCATAATTACCTAAATATTACAAAATAATTATATCTTATCATTAGTATTAGAATGAATAGTATAGAATTGACTTTTTGAATTTAATTTAATATAAAATTAATTAAAAAACTAAAATTATAATTAAAATTATTACATCAAACTCTAACAACTTATGAAAGTTGTTTTTAGGTAAGTTGTCCAAATCTTTCTAATTAATACATAATCATGTGCTAGAGTTTTTCTTACTCCGCCTTTAACAACAATAGACAATTTAATTATTTTTATTTTTATTAATTAAAGATAAAATTATTTATTATTAATTTTTTTTAAAATTTACTTATTAAATATTATTGTTATTGTCGTTAATTATCAAGAATTAATAAAAACATAATTTTGCTACTCCACATTATTTAAAAACATTATTTTGCAAGGAAACAGATTATTTGTTCCTATTATTTTATTTATATCTTATTTTATGAATATTCATTTATTCAACAAATAAGATCTATAAAAAAATAAATAGATAAATACTTTGTAAAATAAGATAGGAATAAAATAATATTAAGTATTAACAGTTGAGCCCAGATGAATCAGCCGTGAGTTAATAAAAAACATAATTTAAAAAAATATTTATTCCTTTTTATTTTAAATTACTAATTAGAAGACAAGTGACACAAGAGGAGTCAAGTCTATTCAATACAAGGCTAGAAACGTGTAATCAGCATTCTCTCTTTCAGTTCTGGTTCACCACACCGCAACTTTCCTTCGATCTATTTTCTGAATCAATCCCGTAGATCAATCAAGATTGGTTCTTGTTTGCAATTTTTGTTCCAGGCAAGTTTGCTCCTTTCTGTTGCAAAGTCATTAGCTTTTGCGATGTTCTTGTCATGTTTCTTCCTAGGATCGTTAGATTGGTAGGTGGCATGTTAGCTGAAACGGGTTCTGGGATATTTTTATCTTCAAGTTTTAGTTGCGAAGTTTTCAACTTTACTGTCGAGGTTTGAGAATTTCACGTCTTGGGTTCTTTGTTTCTATTCCAACTCTATAAGACTTCTGCGAGAACTTCTCTTTTCGTTTATAGAATACCTAAAACATTGAACAGGATAGGCTAAAAGGTAGTGATTTTTTGTTTTAATCACTTATTTATCTTTCTAGTTACTGCCTCTTAGATTTTAATTTCGCTCTTGTGATTGTAACGATTTGGTGATTAAGCTTTGAGCCTTTTGCAATCTGAAGTATTAAAATTTACCAATTTTGTTGAGGAATAATCTTGGGATGAATTGAACTTCTGAACAGGTATAGTGGATTGCTGATAAGGGTCGAGGAATTCAGTTAGTGCAATAGTCTGCAATTTAAGCATGGATCCAAGTATGTTCTCTTCCGTCACCGCTTGTTGGCTGTTACTTCTCGATATTATTTGACAATTATTTATTATTTCTTTTTCTTTTCAAAAAAAAGTGTGATTAATATGGAAATAGTTCCTTCACTTTATTTTGGTGCAAGTGATATGATCTGCTGCATATGTAGTATTATTATCAAATAATGTGCATCTTGATGTGGTATGCCTGTGTAAGCTGTAGTTGATAATGATAATTTGATCAATATCAACTCACATTTGCCATATTAACTGGCTCTCTGAAATTCAGCTATTACTTTTTAGTAGTTGCTGTACTATATTATATGTTTTGGGAACATGCACTATGTTGTTGGCAGCTGCATCTTTATAATTGGAAACTCTTCTCGTGCAACACAATTAGTTTAAGTGGCAAATTATCTAATTCACTTCCTTTGAAAGTTCAACTTCTTGATGGTGTAGATGCTACTGTAGAGGATAAAGGGATTTTAAGGTCTGGTCTTGAGATGATGAAATCTAACTCTGATAAGCATGTTGATCTTCTGAGGCGAGCTGCCAGATACTATTCAGCAATTAAAGGTAATGTCTAAATGCATGTTCATGAAGCATCTTCTTTTGCCAAGATTTTAGAACCGAAAACATAAGCAGACTGTGTTGTATATTTGACCATCATATCATATGGGAATGTTTTATGTGCTTCGTGTTGCATCTGTTCATATCTGTTATGAGCAAATGTTCCCTCTTCATTGTTTTACTTTTTCGTCAAGTGGGGTTTGGGGCAGCTGGGAACTGGAATTCAGTTGAAAGATATTATCAAGGTCCCAGACACTGTAACTTCTGCGATAATCAATCTACCTTTCCCCTTTGGGATTCCAGTTGTGCATTTCCACTATGAAACCTAAGTTGGAACTAACTCTTTCCTTTTTCAAAATCTTGTAATGGAACGTGTTTTTTCCTGGACTATTTGAACTTATTTGTTGACAATATACACTATTTGGTGTATATCAGCTGCTTATCTAGATATTTGAGGATTTATGGTTGTATTTAGGGCAAGCACCAGATACTGCTGAACGTGACAAGGGCAAGTACACCATGATAAGGGATCCTGAAGATCTGCAACAAGGAATTTACGACAAATCACTTCCATGCTTTGGCTGTGGTATAGGATGGTTCTCGTGAGTATTCCTTTTGACTTCCTTTTTTCCACAGCAAATTTCCTGTATTCTCATAGTTCTGTCTTGTTGCAGTTTCCTATCAGGATTTCTGTTCCCATTGATGTGGTATTTTGCTACCATTCTTTATTTTGGAAACTACTACCGCAAGGATCCACGTGAACGATCAGGTCTTGCTGCATCTGCAATTGCTGTAAGCTCAAGCACACCTTCTCACTTTGTGTTTTTCTCGTGTTGTTTTCATTTCGAATCATCATTAGTTGTTTGGAAAATCCTTCAAATCATCGCTTTTGTTTTCGTACACCATTCATCAAAGTTAGCGAGATGTCAACACCTGATTTTAGAGCATTAATATTGCAGGCAATGGCATGTTCTGTTCTGCTGTTGGTTTTAGTAGCTTACTTTCTCTTAGTTTAGCCAATACTCCGCCTGTCACATACAATTCCCAAAATCTTTTAGCAGAACCGGCATTTGCAACTGTAGATAAGGATGTATAGGCGAAAGAGCAGAAAGAAATTGTTTTTACCAAAATGTGCCTCAAGAGTTGGAGACATGAGATGCCTGGCAAAGCACAGACATAAAACCTTAATAATCATTGCCCATGTGCTGGTGTCCCTGTGGAATAACAGGAGCAGACAGAATGTAGCATGAAATTCATACAAGATCATATCTTTATTCATATATATATAGCAGGATCAAATATGGATTAAGGATCTTATGACTTTCACAAGATTGAGGGAAGATTTGTTCTTTATTAATAGCGTGTTGGTTGCCCTATTTGTGTCTTGATAATGGGAACAATATAAGCGTGATTTGTTCAAAACTAGTTTAGATAATTGCATTTCTACATACAGTGACTAGTGCAAGTCTTAAACAATACGAAGTTGGAATTTGCCTGCAAAGAAATGAACCTACAACCGAAAAGTGAAAAAATAATTGAAAAACTCTGCAAAACTTGTAATGGTTAGTTTATATATTTCTCATTTTTACATAAGATTATTGGCATGAAGGCCTACATGGCTACTCACAATTGTTTAAGGTTGTTCTTGTAGCTCCATTAAAAAGCAATATATTTGTTTCTTGAGATCCTATTAGTATAAAAAATTCTAATGAAATCTAGGTCTAGAAGACCTATTCAAATATTTTTAACAAGTAAGGACATCTTGTACCAAAAAAAATTGTGTAAGCAAAGATAAGGACAAGCTGAGGAGATTGTATCTTTATCACACTATCATCCTTCTTTTGATTTTAAAGAAAGGGATAAGTTTTTATACGAAAGTGATGAATCCATCAATCTACAGACGAATAAAAAATGGAGCTAATCACTTACAATCATGGGTTTAACTTGGTGTTCAGGAATCCTGAAATCAATACATCATGTAAAGAAAATCCATATCTAGATATGTATTTTCTTTTCTTTTCCAAGAGAAAAGAGTAATATTTTGATCATACATTCATATTACTATACCATTTTATCACAAAATTTTAGAAGAGAGAGACTATCTAATCAACTAAAACAACCAGCGGAAAAGGAAGAGATCTTTTCATAGTTTGGCTAATCTGGTGGGGAAGAAGAAGACGTATATCCCACGCGAAGACAGTAAAGGACCCCACTGCTGTCCATCGAACGCTAGCTGTTTGTGATACTTGGAGGGCACTTCCTGACCAGTGCCCATCATCTGTCTACCAGTCTAAGTGGCATGTCTAAATACTCCAATAAAACTTTCCTACGAGTCCCTACTTACAGTCTCAGCTTTTCTATTGTTGTTATGATAATCATACGACTAAGTGGGCAAAGTGTTTTTGGATTCTAAACTCAATTTGAAACCAACAGGCATTAGCAAAAATTTCATTCTTTATTGGGTGGGGCACTCATCAAAACAAGCCTAAAAAAGGTTCATCCCTTTTGTTATCATCTTCCTTTGATGTGTGATAATTGATAAAAACCATTTTCTTTATCTGAAGTTGCAATGGCTTGAAACCCACTTGAGAGGTCTCGTTATCCTGATCGCTTTTATAATTTGGTTAAGGAAAGAACAGAAGAACACTAAAGTAATCATCAGTTCTTAGTAAAACAAACCCAAAGAGCTGATAAATAGTAAGAGTCATGCGAATAATATCAGGGGAATAGGAAAAAGGGAAAGTGAAATGTGGGAATTTTCACTTTTGATAGGAAAAGTGCCAACCCGGAAAGATTGTTTCTGGAGTTCTGTTGGAGTTCAATGATTACACCCACGCTCCAATCATAGAGGCAGCTTAAAAGTATGTGCTTTTGCGTACAACTGTAGAGTACTTGCTTGTCGTATGGTATATACACGTGATTCAGGCTTAGCTTAGAAAATTACAATGTTCTGATTAGCTGAAACAAAACCCTTACTGTTGGGATAAGTTCAGAAGATCCAACAAAACTGTCATTTAGGACCTGGGACGCTCTGTTCTTGTCCTTAATCTAATTGTCTGCTTGCTACACCTTTTTAATCCTGGAATCCTCTGTTTTGCACGCTCTCTCTGTTTTTTGAGAATGGTAAGGTTGAAGGTAAGTTAGTAGTAGTTTGAACTTGCAACTTGAGATCAGTCTTAATCTATCCGACAACCTTGATGAATTAGAGTTCAGTCTCAACTGCCCTTTTTAGTTTTTCTCCTATACAAACTGCCCAAGTAATCCAATTATGGTGATTCAACTTAAGCTAAATCCAATTATGGTGACTCAATTTAGGCTAAAAAGTTGATTAAAGCAAACACTTGTTTTAGCATTATTTTTTACATTCTTTGGATCTTAACAACCATAAATTCTTACAGTGTTTTAGTATTAAATTGCTACAGATACTTGATAGGGAAAGGAAAACAAATGAATAAACGATTACCCCACAATTTTAATCAATGACCTCATACAGAAATCAGACTTGAGAGACCATTATATCCATTTCTTTAATATTACATTTCTGTCTTTTTAAGGTCACTCAACTCAAGCTTTCTGGTCAGGGCCAAAGATGCTCTCTTTCTTCACAAGGAAAGGCAAAAGCCAAACTCAAGTTCAAGCCTTTTAATAGAGACCCACCACCGTTCTTCTTCTCGGCGACTCACCACCTCCATGCCTCGCCGTGGCTCGCCGCCTCCTCTCCTTAACCTCCCACTACTCATCATAATATTGCCCATCGTAGCGTTACTGCTCTTGTTCTTCGTACTTCCTTCTCTACTCTCTGCCACTAACCATAAGATCCGATCCAGCACGGTAAAGAACGGTTGGGACTTGGTCAACGTCTGTCTGGTCTTGTTCGCGATCCTCTGTGGCATTTTTGCTAGAAGAAACGACGAGGATTCGACCACCAACGACTACGACCGCAGTACTCAGAATGTTCCTCGTGTGGCTCACGATAACAAGCCCCAGCAGTACTCTGTTTCTAACCAGTGGTTTGATCAGTTCTCCGACCAAAAGATCTTTACGAATCCAAGCTTTAACACGCCTGTTACAAGCACAGGGAGGTTAAAGAGAAACAGCAGCTCGTACCCAGATTTAAAGAGTGAATCCTTATGGGAAAACAGCGATGATCATGATCATTTCCGGTTCTTTGATGACTTTGAAATCAACAAGTACCGGTCGTCGTCGGAGTACAGTCACCATGGGACGCAAAGGAGTATCTTTGAAGAGTCTAGCGTTAAGGAAATTCAGGTTGACACTTTTATACTTCGTTCCTCGACACCACAAAAATCTCCAGCGCCACCAACTCCTCCGCCACCTCCTCCGCCGCCAAGAACAGACCACAAACAGAATCATACGTATAGGACAGTATCACGCAAAGAGATGGCTGACAAAGAGAGGGAATATCATCATGAGTTTAAGAAAATCAACTCTCCGTCGTCACGGATACCCACACCGGCACCTCCTCCGCCGCCACCACCACTGCAAATAAAGAGTCCGATATCATCAGAGCATAAATTCCGCAAAAGTTGGGAACGTAAACGGAGTAACACGACAAGGGAGATAAAGATGGTTTTGGCCTCAGTACTGCACAATCGGAGAAAAAGAAAGAAAAAACATAAGGCAAAGACCTCATCAGCCGAGAACCCAATTCACCCATCCTCACAATCGCCTTTTCTCGAACCATCACTCTCTTCAGAAACGCCTCCTCCTCCCCCTCCTGTCCCGCCTCCGCCTCCACCACCTCCTCCATCATTTTTCCATAGTTTATTTAGGAAAGGAAACAAAAGTAAAAGGATTCATTCATTTTCACCTCCACCGCCGCCGCCTCCTCCTCCACCAACATCAAAAAGATGGTCTAAACGTCACGGCCAAGTTCCACCACCATCAGCAGCGCCCCCTCACCCGCCACCGCCCCCACCGCCGTCAAAATCATCAAAACAGCGGAATTCTGCCGCAACCGGCCGGCCGCCGTTGCCAACTAAAGGAACCAACTTGTGCGATGAAAATGTGAACACTGGAGGACAGTCACCCTTGATTCCAATGCCGCCTCCGCCTCCGCCTCCGCCGTTTAAAGTTCCGGGCTTTCGCTTTGTTCTTAAAGGGGATTTTGTGAAGTTAAGCTCCAGTGCGCATAGCTCACGCTGTGGCTCACCGGAGCCGGAGGAGACTGATAAAGAACCTTCGTCAGAGAAGGTCAACACAATAAATGACAGTGGTCGGACTGTGTTTTGTCCAAGTCCAGACGTTAACATAAAGGCCGATTCTTTTATTGCTAGGCTAAGAGATGGATGGAGGCTGGAGAATATTAATTCCAGTAAAGAGAAACGAAGCTTGGATCAAGACCCTGAACCAGTTCCATGAAAAGCTTGAAGCTGAGTCCAAAGATGAAGTCTTTCTTTACAGCATTTCAGTACACACTGCAATACAGTACAGTACTTCATATATAACAGTATTGTAAGGGTGGAAGCTCTGGGTACGGCTTTTTATTGAACCCTTGGAGCTTCCTTCTAGTAGAGAATGTGGATAAGAGAGATGGGTCTGTCTTGGTTTGGATATTTGCGATATGCTAGAGCTAGAGTGAATTGAGTGTACTGATCGGCGATCGCCGTATTTTCTTTTTTGTTTTTTTAATGGCTAAAGGCTCTGGTTGTGTTTTTTTATTCAACTCCTTGGAGCCACCTTGGGAGTTTGGAGTGTTGGTTACATATATGGATCCAGCTTGAGCTTGTAATGTTTGATCGATCTTATTATTAGTAATAGAATAATAATTACTGTATTATAAATTTATCCCAGATTAATAATTAACTAATAATTACTTATTTTTTAACTTATAATTATCTTAAATAGGAAAATGGCTTCCTAAAGTTCAAATTTAAGTTTTGGCCGCAAAGAAAGTAAAGAGAGTCAATAGCAGTTCACTTTAATTAAAATTTGTATCTCCACTAATACAATATTAACTTGGAGTGAAGTGTATGGGTATAGTTGGTCCGAAATTCTTTTGTAAGGCTGTGATTTGCTTCGACTCAAGACTCAGTTTGGACCTTACGCTACACCAAATTTTCTGTTTCACTTATTGATCCAACTTCATTCTGTTAAATCTTATCTATATATTTATGTGGAGTTCACATATTTAATAGAATATGATAGAAATATCATAATTAAAACAAAAGATCTAATCCCCAAACTCAGTTGGTTCACTGTAAAATGATAATAAAAATGATAATAAATATAGCATAAAGTATAAATAGATATGATCAATTATAATATATTACCGATCGATCTTTTTTTATTTCTTACCCATTCTTTTATTCTTATGCTATCTAACCAAGTACCCCTCATATTTTAAACTCTAGTTTAAGCATATTTAAAACGATGTCATTTTATTTAAAATAATACTATTTATGCTTTAAATATTTGAGTTTCAAATTTAGGTTTTCTTGAGATCCAAAATTTTGAAAAAATTTGGACATGACTTATAAAATTTAATCAGTCGAATTTATTTATATTTATTTTGAGACAAGTTATTCTGAATTAAAATTAAAATTATATCGTTTTAATTTAATTAAAAATGATAATATTTTTAATTTACATATTTAAAATTTTAAAATTTGAATAAAATTATTTTAATTAATTATATTAAAATATTATCATTTTAATATTATTGTGCTATTTTGTATGAATAAAATTATTTCAATGAATTATATTTAAACTTTTGTTATTCTTCAAAAACAAGTTTATGTCACTTTTATGCTATTTTGTATGAATATTTTATTTTTTAAAAACAATTTTTTGAATTAATTAACTAATTATCATTACATACCAAAAATCATAAGATTGCAGAAGAAGTGCGTGTTTTGGATTTGTTTCACTTCCGACTATAAATGGGATTCAACGGTGGCCCTAGAAGTGATAGCAACTGCTAACACAAACAGCATCGTCATAGAACCTTTTAAAATTTCCCAGTAACCACGAATGAAGCTAGCCGGCCTGAAATCAATCGAGAACGCCCACGACGAGTCGGTGTGGGCCGCGACATGGGTTCCGGCCACCGAGACGCGACCTGCCCTTCTCCTTACCGGGTCACTCGACGAGACCGTCAAGCTCTGGAGACCCGACGAGTTGACTCTTGAGCGGACTAACACCGGCCACTCCCTCGGCGTCGTGTCTGTGGCGGCGCATCCCTCTGGCATCATAGCGGCGTCAGCTTCACTTGATAGCTTTGTTCGGGTCTTCGATGTCGATACTAATGCTAGCATTGCCACTCTCGAAGCTCCTCCTTCTGAAGTTTGGCAGATGCAGTTCGATCCCAAGGTAATTAATTCGACGATTGTTGGGAATGCTACTTAGCTCTGTCTTGGGTTTGTGTTTCAACTCATAATTTTGGATCGTCGATGACTGACAGTTACAAATTTTCAGGGTCCGGTTTTGAGAAATTGCAGTGTTGTATCGTAGAATTTTCATTTTAATCGGTTTGGTAGCTTTAAGTTATGGGGATAGTTAAGTGCCCAAACTAGTATCAGTAAAGGCATCTGCTTTGATTTTGTGATTTTAGGTTGAGGAGGAACCTAACCCTAATTTGGGAATGACTGATCTTCTTTTGCTTGAATTCCCCAATTCTTCATTTGACGCTAAATTTTGGAATGCCATCTTCTTCTTATATATTCCAGTTAACCAATTGGCTCATTCTAGAATTGTTGTTCTTTTTTTTTTTTTCTCTGGCATGGCAGTAAGTTTAGTACAGGATTTGATTTGTTCTGACGACACATGACTGTCAGTGTGCATAATACTAACTGGCTCTACGTACAGGGTACAACACTTGCAGTTGCTGGCGGGGGTAGTGCATCAGTGAAGCTTTGGGACACAGCGACGTGGAAATTGATGGCTACCTTATCAATTCCTCGTCCAGAAGTGCCGAAGCCTTCCGATAAGAATAGCAGCAAGAAGTTTGTCCTATCGGTCGCGTGGAGTCGTGATGGCAAACGAATCGCTTGTGGTTCAATGGACGGCACAGTCTCCATTTTTGATGTAGCTCGAGCCAAATTTCTACACCATCTGGAAGGTCACTTCATGCCTGTGCGTTCTCTGGTGTATTCTCCAATTGATTCAAGGGTGCTCTTCTCTGCTTCTGATGATTGTCACGTTCACATGTATGATTCTGAGGGCAAAAGTCTGGTTAGTGCCATGTCAGGCCATGCAAGCTGGGTATTAAGTGTTGATGCTAGCCCTGATGGAGCTGCTATTGCAACAGGCTCAAGTGATAGAACTGTAAAGTTATGGGATCTTAATATGAGGGCTGCTGTGCAGACAATGAGCAACCACGCCGATCAAGTTTGGGGAGTGGCTTTTCGACCACCCGGGGGAGCTGGTGTCCGAGCTGGCAGGCTTGCTAGTGTGTCAGATGACAAGAGTGTATCACTTTATGATTATTCCTGAGAATGGAACTATGTTTTGTGTAAACTGTAAAACCCTCAAGGATTTTTAACCGCTTAATGTTATTCACCTTTCTGATCATAGGAAATGGTTTTGACCTGGAGTCTTGGTACTAGTAGAGAGATTCCGGTTTTTTCCCAAGTTCCTTCGGCATTTATTTTGAAGTAACCAACCAGTGGTGTCGCCCATTTTTGGGAGCAAGGCAAGGACCAACGAGGAAGAATCCAAAAAGAGTTAGCTGAAGCCACGACATTATAATCGACTAGTCTTAAAGTGAACCAAAGCCGAACAAAAAGGGGAGAAAAAAAACCACAGGAAAACACGGCAATTTCTGAAGGCTTCTTGATCCTAACACTTGAACATCATAATCAACAAGTCCTTCATAGAATCAATTTGGAGTTTGTAACGGATGAAGCCCCAGTGTGAAAGCGGATCAGCTTAGTCAAACTGCATCACATTTCAGAAACAAGAACAGAGGATTCTTACCGTTTAAAGCAGAAACCCACACATAAGTGGGCAAACTAAACTCTTCTTTTTGTCAGATAAAGGCCACATAAATGGACAAACTGAAACTCTTCTTTTTGTCAGATTAAGATCCGGAGGAAGAGAATGGAAGAACATTCTCCAGATGAAGATTTTTCATTTTTTTTCAATTAATCTGCTTTCACTTCAACTGGTAGGTTATCGTACCGTCAAGCCATATCAAGTATGGCCTTGGAGTGGTAATCAATCAGATTGAGAAAATTTCAACCCATGAGCTGTGCTTACAACTACTGTCTTATCCGTCGGCCGCATAATACCACTATTTATAAGCTTAATCAAAGCCGTTAAAGCAACCCCCGTATGAGGGCATATAAACATTCCAGTGGAATCGGCTAGTGCCATTGCATCCATCAACTCCTCTTCTGTGACTTCCTCAACAATTGCATTAGAATTCTTCAAAGCGTACACAATGAATTGACTATTTATGACATCAATGACAACACTTTTAATATGATCCTCAGGATTTGAGCTTCTAAGTTTTATGTCCTGACCGTAGGTTAGAATTCGTTTAAGAAGGTGCATGGGTTGCAAGAGCTTCGAGATTTTGTTACCTTGTGGACGTTTCGACATTCCTCTATAGTTAAACTTTGCTTCGCAATCATGCGTCGTAGTTCAACTTTGTCTTAAACGCCAACCAGGACTCGTCGGAGCAAAAGGTTGAAGGAGAATCAATGGCACTAGTTGGATTGTCCAGGATATATAGCCAATTCCTTTTCCGTAAGTTTGCTTAGAAGTTATTCAAGCCATGACCCTGAAAATGAAAGTCTAATTTTGTTCTGTTTGCTTCCTATTTTGGTCACTCGCTCGTAATATATTAATTTGATTTTAGTTCACCGATGCATTAGATTTGTTTTGTCTTGTTTTTAGACTTTATGTTATGGTAATTGACTCAAGACTGCGGCTGATCATATTCTATGTAAAGAACAAACCCTTTTGCGACAATTAAGTTCTGCACTTAATACTAAAACATTAATTTATAAAGAAAATCATTAACTAATTAATAAGGTTGGTGTGAGTGCTTCAACACTCTCATCCGTTAACAAGAGATCTCGAGTTCGAGTCCTAAGAATGAAGAAATCTGTTTGGCCAGTACTTTATCCCTTACGGGTTGACCCGATGCGAATGAGATTAGTTTAAGTGTAGATAATTTAAAGACACCTTTTTATAATTGAGACCCTCCTAAAATACCTCGGGGCTAATCAAAAAATAAATAAGAGCCTAAAGTATTCCCAAGAAACGACGAGGATTCGACCACCAAAGACTACGACTGCACTATAGTAAACTAAATTTTCATTAATTTTAAGCAATACTTTCAATTAAAATTAAAAAAATCATTTAGATGTAAAATGATTGGCACAGCTTAAAAGATTTAATAATTGAAAAACTAAAAGTACAAATTAAAAGACCAAAATAAGATTATCTATTGTTGGGACAATGACCTAAGCCTTCAAGAATTCCACTCCATGTGGATTCCTACTTTGTGTGAGTTTCTTTCCTTAATTGACATTATTTCAAATTCTTACCTGGTATAGTTTTCCTACCCTAGGATTATAATACTATATAAACACTCTTTGGGTATAACGTCATGATATTTATGTTAAGGTTAAAATAGTGTTTATAAGAGGATAGCGAGAAATTAGGAAGCATAAATCATGCTTACATCAATGTTATGAATACCGTATCGGATTTGGTATCGATTGAGTTCTGATACGGTACTGTACCAGTATCGGTTAATACCGGGTACAGTTTCGGGTAATTTTTTAAATTTATAAAATAGTCCCTAAAATTTTTTAAAAATTACAGAATAGTCCATTGTCATATTGCACAGTTGTATTATATATTTTTAACCTAGTCTCTAAAAATCAAAATAATAAATAATAATCACAATTAATATGAAACAATAACACTTTTCAGATATTTCACATATAAATAATAACCACAACTTATATGGAAAAAGGCAATCATTATTTAAAATATAAAATTAAGAACGATATACGGTATTTAAAATATTACAATTTTAATTTTCATTATGTAATAAATAATAATTACATCAAAACATCTAATAAAAAGAATAATAACTATCCTTAACTCTCAAATTATTATAATTTACAATAAGAGCTCGTAATAGGGAAACAACTAAGTAGAAATAAATATGAAACAAAAACATATATTATTTAATTTATTATCAATTAAATATATTATATATTTGATTAATTAAGATTATTATTACTAAAATTATAAATATCTTAATTTAATTTATAAAATTAATTTAATAATAATTATTAAATATAATTAAATTTAAAATATATTATATATTTCAAAAAATTTGATTTAATAATTCAAAATATATAAAAATAAATTAAATATTAGTTTATAAATACTAATTTTTAAATTATTTATTTTTAAAAATTTAATATTTTTATTAATACTTTATTAATAAATATGATATAAAATATTAAAATTAATTTAAATAAAAAAATTATTTTTAATTTGTATTTAATGTAAAATTATTATTAGTAATAAAATCTTTATTTTATTTTTAAAAAATAATAAAAATAATAATAATAATTAAACTAATCAACAAATTTAAAAATATTTGAAAAAGGGGGCAGGGAAGACGCGGGATGGTTTAAATTTTTCGAAAATTTTTATTTTTTGAAAATTAAAATTTAAAAATTTTACAATTTAATCTTTATATTTTTAAATTTTTCCGATATTGGCCAGTATTTGTAATACCAGCCGATACCAATCAGTATTGGCTAGTATCGACCAATATTTAAACCCGTAGCTATTCATCACATCCATCTGCCATATTTTGTAATCATAATGAGCAGCAATAGCTAGAAATATTCTAATGGATTTAAGCATAGCTACGGGGCTAAATGTCTCGTCATAGTCAACTCCTTGTCTTTGACAATAACCTTTAGCGACTAGCCTCGCTTTATAGGTAATTACATTACCTTCCATGATGATTTTTTCTTGAAAATCCACTTGCTTCTTATGGGTTTTAACCCTTCAGGTGGGTCAACCAAAGTCCATACTTGGATTTCATATATGGAATCCATTTTAGACTTTATGGCTTGAAGCGATTTTTCATATTCTGAACTCTTCAGAGCTTCTTCATAGGTTGTAGGCTCATCATACTCTATGAGCAATACGTTATTGTGATCGCTTACGAAAAATTCATATCTCTCTAGAACATGACATAACCTACTTGACCTGCGAACATTTTGTGTGTCAAAAGGTTCAACTATTTTCTTATCTCCATAAACAATAATTTTAGATTCAGGCAATTGATTTGCATCTATTTGAGCATCATAAACTTCATCAAGTTCAACTTTGCTCCCATTGTCTTCTCTTAAAAGAAACTCTTTCTCTAAAAAGACAATATCCTTTAAGACAAACACCTTTTGCTCTAAAGCATTATAGAACTTATATCCAATTGTTTGCTTAGGATGTCCTATAAACAGACATTTATTAGATTTCGCTTCAAGGTTGTCTGATTGAATCCGCTTCACATAAGCCGGACAACCCCAAACTTTCATATGAAAAAGATAGGGACATTTGTTAGTCCATATCTCAAATGGAGTAACTTTAACTACCTTTGAAGGGACTCTTTGTCACATAAATAGTAGTCTCGAGTGCATAACCCCAAAAAGATTTCGGTAGATCTGCTAAGCTCATCATCGGCCTTACCATGTCTAACAAGGTTCGGCTTCTCCTTTTAGCTACACCATTGTGTTGTCGTGTATAAGGTGGAGTCCATTGGGATACTATCCCATTATCTCTGAGATAAGTTAGAAATTTCTCGTTTAAGTATTCACCACCTCGATCTGATCGAAGTGCCTTAATACTTC
>JAOTAY010000008.1:2362543-2389530 GCA_025629805.1 Erythroxylum baracoense | reverse complement strand
GATGAAGAGAGTCGTGGATAAGTAAGAAAGAAAATACTATAAAGAATTAAAAGAGACAAAGAGAGAGAAAAACGAACTAGAAAAAGAAGAAGTAGGAAAGAAAGAAAAAGGAGAAAGAAGAAAGAAACGATTCAGCTGAGTTTAGGTAACTTGCATCTTTTCTTCTTGCTTTGGTAGAAGAAGAAACTAGTGAGAATAAGTTTTATGTGCTGAAAATGAAGGGAGAAAGGAGAGAACCAAGAAATCTATTGTTGATTTTTATGAATTTTTAACTAGATATTAGTTATTTTAGCTTAGATAAATCATGAGAAGACTAAGTCTAAGTTCATTTTTGGATATTAAAGCTTTATGGATTTTCTATTTGTATATTAGTTTGAATAAATGTTTGTTTGTTTGAAGGAAACCAAGAAAATCCAAGGAAAAAGCAAGAGGAAAGGCGAACTTAAGTTTGGACCTGTTATAAATTAGGTGGGTAATATGTTTATATTTATTGTGATGATGGGTTAAATTCTTGTTTGCTTACATGCTTAAATTGTTTGACTTTGAATTATTATGATTGTTGAAAAAAATGCACTGTGATTTGTTATCTTTTTATATCTTGAAAGATTTTATTGCATTTTGTATAAATGAAAAGAAAAAAAAGCTAAAGAAATATGAAAGTATGAATATATGATAAAATGAGTTGAGCATCGAAATTTGCTTGTGTGGGCTAGAGAAATGTCATTTCATTCATCACATGCACGTTGACTTAAAACCGTCTCTCAGCTGCCCGCTTGTAGTATATGAACTCCTAAGAATCGGACTCATTTCATTCATGGTGTAAACTTCGATTTCTCCATTTTGTTCCATAGGATTCTCTCAAGCCATTATGTTTATGCATTTTATTGTGATTTGATTAAGCGTGACATACATTTAAGTGTTATGTTTTGATGGTTAAAAATACATGACATGATTTATGTGATAAAATGTTTGTCTATGAGTTCTTTGAGCTATAACTGTGGATAATTTAATTGCTAGATTAAAATGAGACATATATATATGTGTGTGTGTGCGCGCGCTTGATTGTGTGTGACTTGTTACCAATGGCTATAGGCGTATTAGCCATTAAGCTTCATAGCTCATCCCATTATTTTTTCTCACTCCTCAGGTGCAGAAAGAGTGGATAATTGATCCTTGCAAAGGTTTGACAAACTCCAAGATATCTATCTTTTGTAACTAAGTTAGTTTGAATAATTTTGGTAGTTTTATAAGCATAACAAGCATTAGCCTTCATATATGTTTTGTATTATGCTATAGTTGCGACCTTTGATATGTAATTAACGCTATTTACAAACTCTGTTTTGTTTGAGAAATGAAAGTAAGAGTAGAAGAAGTTTCCTTCGTACATGTTCAAAACTATCTCCTATGCTTAGGTTGTCAATTGTGGTTGAGAATAAAATTGTATGTTGATAGAAGGCCCTGAGTAGTATTAAAATGAATTGTTATGTTGGGAGTTTTGTATATACGTTTAGTGTTGTTAGATCCGGGATTCTTTTGGAATATGTAGAAGTTAATAATAGGCAAGGATAAAAGGGCAACACGGCTGTAATACTATTCCTAACAGAAATTATGTCATGATTTTCAATGGTTAAATTGTATTAATGTAGATCGAATCAGTCAAAGTTGTCTTCATAAAAGTTGTAACTTATTCTTTTAGCTTTCTGATGGTATAAAGTTTATAATTTTTAGACATTAAAATTAAGATATATGAATTTTACAAGTTTGAGTGCACATCAGGAGCGCACTATGACTGAAACCCTTTTTAATAGGGGGTGCACGATCGTGCATGTGTATGATCGCGACCGACCCCATTTTTAATGTGAATGCATGATCGTGCAGTAGCACAATCGTGACAGAGTCAGTTTTTCACTTAGGGCGCACGATCGTGGTTGTACACGATCGCGCACGACCCCTTTTTCATTCTTACGCACTCATGACCTGACTTTTCTTCATGTACACGACCGTGACTTGAGTATTAACGATTGTGACTTCTTTTATTATTAAAGGTTTATTTTTTTCTCACAACCGATACTTCTCTTCATTATTTTATTTTCTTTTTCTTTACTCACTTGATCTTCACCCAATTCTCGTGTGTTTTAGTCATGAATTAAGTACCGAGACCCGAGCTCAACATGATCTGTGCAAGGAAACACGCCCAGATATTTGTTTTGCCAATGCTGAATCCTGAAGAAAATCTCCAAAACGGAGTTGAAGTGACTATCTATGACATCAATGGCAGCACTTTTAATATGATCCTCAGGATTTGGGCTTCTAACTTTCATGTCCTGACCGGTGGTTAGAATTCGTTTAAGAAGGTGCATGGGTTGCAAGAGCTTCGAGAGTTAGTTACCTTGTGGACGTTTCGACATTCCTCTACAAGTAAACTTTGCTTCACAATCATGCATCGTAGTTCAACTTTGTCTCCAAACCAGGACTCGTCGGAGCAAAAGGTTGAAGGAGAATCGATGACACTGATTATGCAGGATATATAGCCATTTCCTTTTCCGTACTTTTGCTTAGAAGTTATTCAGGCCATAACCCTGAAAACGAAGGCCTAATCTTGTTCTGTTTGCTTCCTATTTTGGTCACTCGCTTGTAATATATTAATTTCATTTTAGTTTATAAAATAGTTTATAAATTTTATATACAAAAATGAAAAAAGTAGAAAGTAGAAAGACATCTTCTTCTCTATGCTGGAGGTCCAATTGAATATTCCACTTTCCTGGACAAAAGTATAGAGAGAAAGAGGGCGGGCACATGTAACACAGCCTCACCACTTGTGTATGTTATGCTGGAAAGTAATGGGTAGGCATTGGACTGGAGGCTGTAATCATGATGGTGAAATGGCATGTTGAAGATAATCATAAGCTATAAAATTTAATATAAATTAATTAAACAAAATGAAAAAGAATAAATCAACCTGAAAAAGAAAAAAACAAGAGAAATTATGATAGAACTAAGCATTTTTACGTTTTTTAACAAAAAAATCATTCATGTAAAAAAATGCATATTAATCATTTATTTTATCGTAAAACTCTATAAGAATATTCATACATTGGTTAAAATTTAAAATTATTATTGTATTTAAACAATAATTGTAATAATACGAAGAGGTTTAAATAAATAATACATTCTTATACTCTCACGAGAGTTAATATAATATAAAATACATTTTTAGTGAAATATTTATATAAATATGAAAAAATTCAATAAAAAAGAAAATTGATTGATTTTTTTGTTTTAAAGAGTTTTAATTAAAAATAAAACATACATTAATTCAACTTAATCTTAAAGCTATGTTTAGTTGAAGGTTTATTAATAGAATGGAATAAAATATAATATTATTTCATCGTTCAGGAGGAAGGTTTATAATGGAATGAGATAAAAAAGAAGAATTTCATATCACATCCTACTTTATTCTAATCAGTAAAAATGAAAAGCCTTTGAATTGAGTGATTTACGATAGAATGTAAAATGATAAACAACTTTTCACTATATTACATTATAAACTCTTTTTTCGAACAACATTTTACTATATTACATTATGAACGTTTACTTCCCTAAATTTTTTTTTGCTAATGTTACATCTATTTACATTCCATTTTATTATAAACCATTCAATTATATTTCATTTCATTATAAATCTTACGTCCAACTAAACATAACCTAAAGTTAAACCAACATATAAAAGCGAATAGAGGTAATTTATTGTTTTTTGAATGAATTTCGCACTTTTTTTATTTACAACAATTTAGTATAAATATCATTTGCACAAAGCAATCAAAATAAGTTATTTTAAAATTACAAAGATCCTGTTTGGTAATCAGCTGGTTGCATTTAGCTGTTAGCTAATAGTTGATAGCTGATTATACCAGCTGATTGCATTAGCTGATTTAACCAGCGGATTGCATTAGCTGTTTGCTTGAGATGCTTGATAAAATTAACTGTTTAGTATTGACTGTTGATGTGTGAAATAACTTATAAGGGATAAGTTAAAAAAAAATCATAAGGGCATAAATTTGTCACCCGTGTGTAGGTTTTTTATTTTTTATTTTTTATTTTAATTTTAATTTTAATTATACTAATATTGCTTTAATAAAAAATTAAATTAAAATTTGAATTTAATTATTAATTTAATAAAAAAATTAAATTAAATTATTACTTTAATAAAAAATTAAATTAAATTAAATTATAGTTATAATTATGTTATTATTAATTTTATAAAAAATTAAAATTAAAAAATGCATTATTGCGAGTGCACGCCCGTGTATTAAGTGAGTATTTGCAAATGCACGCCCGTGCATTTGTTAATTTAATAAAAAATAAATTAAAAATAAAATTTAATTGTTACTTTAATTTTAATTAAATAAAAATAAAAATAAAAAATAATAATATTATTATTATTATTAATTTTAAAAAAATTAAAATTAAAAAAATAAAAAATATTTAGGAGTGGCAATCGTGCACTCAGGAGTCAGGACTTGTAGATAGGTTTTGTTTATTTAAAAGGGTATAACTAATTTTTCAGTTGCACATGACGAAAACGCTATTATTGTGTGGCTTTTTCAAATTTAACAATTTAGAATAAATCTACTAACTATTTATCTTCTTATCAAACAAAAATTTCAATTGTTTAAAAAGTCAAACAATTAAAATACTTGAATGAGCTAAAAAATAACCGATCCGGTATTCTCCGGACGCAGCCAAAAGCCTTACGGTAAAATTGTAATTTCGGACTGCTTCCTTTCGTGATTAAAAATAAGCTTACGTCCTGAGCTCTTTATGATACAGATTCTTTGGTAAAACATAACATATATTATCGCCTTTTTCCCAAAAAAAGGAATAAAGGGATAGCGATTTTTATCCCGAAAACGACATCGCCTCGAGGGTAAACAGCATTTTCTTTTTTCTTTTAGTAATATAATTTCAGAAGAATCCAATATGGGTATGAGGACGTGTACCAACTAGAAGACGACAACAAACGATATATTGGACCTTTTTAGTGGGACCCACTACTTAGGTCAAAAAGTAAACCTTAACTACCTGTAGTGCGTCGTAGGGACATCGCGCGTAAATTCGCATAAATTTATGCTGTGCTATTAACTCGTGTCCATTTCTGTAAATTCGCGGCTAGTCGAGCTTGTACCTCTCTAAGTCACTAGCCGCCGACCTCACAGGTCACAGCCCATATTCTCGGAGTTCCTCACATTCTCTGTCGCATACGAAACAAGGCTTGTCCACACCAGGTCCTACGCAGTCTCACCTCCGGAGGACGTACTAGTCAAAATATGTCAAGAAGTTATATCCACTTGTCATGCGATTGGCATCGTTAGGACGTTAAATTGGTATAAGTGGAAAATTACAATTCAGTCGTTCTGACATATGTACTCGAATCTCCTAACAAATACATCTATTCTCTACGATCAGAGATGACACACATCCGAATTTATCTAAAATTTTAAATTAGGCTTAATATAAAATTGATAGGTTAAGTTTGAAAAATAATTGTAATATATTCAAAATTTAAATTTAAATTCAAAATCAAAATTACCAATTTTTTAATATAATTTCAATGTTTTCAAAACGTTAGAATCGATAAGACATGAAGTTTAAAACTTAAAATATTTAACTTATATTACATCTTTATAAAACTACTTAAAGATTAAATAAAATTGAAGAATTTAAAAAATGATTTAAAAAATTGTCCTTATTTAAAAGAATTAACTTTTAATTAAAAAAAGTATGTTAAATGAAAATTAATTTATTTATTTTAATTTATAAAACTAATTACTTTATAAAAATTAATTAATTAATTGATTAATTTTTAATAATAAAAATTATTAAATTAAATTAAACTGAAAAGGTAAAAATTAAACTAAAATTTGACCGATTAAAAAAATTTTCTAATACAGTTTTAAAAAAATTGCATAATTCGTGCGATTCTGTTCATATATAAAATGAGAAGATGGTGGTTGGCTGCTCATTAATTATAATCACCAAATCAAGCATGACATCCTGCTTGAGCTAGTCAAAAATCCCATGGGATTTGGAGTGGGTCTTAAGTTATTGCCATACGTAATCTTCGTATGCTATATATATCATTTTGGAAGCCTTAAAAGATATAAAAATGCGTTACGTGAATCCGCCTTTTGATTTCTAAGCTGGAAGTCGGCACGCAAGTGTTGAATACCTGAATTGGTCGGTTCCTGACGCGCTACGTTTTCTTGAAAAATGGAACGACGGATTTATAAACTGTACTTTAACCCAAAAAATAGACTTAAATATAAAATTAAAGTTAAATTTTCTTTAATTTAAAATACAATAATTTTATAGAAATAGTTTTACTATTAAAAATTTTCTTTATAAAAAAGAAATAATAAAATTCTTTTAACAAATAACTATTACAAAGTTATTTAATAATTTGACATAATATTCAAACTATAATAACAGATAATTAGATTAGTCAGTTAAAACAACGAGCGTGAGTCCAAAAGACAGAGAAATAACAAACTGTTTTTACGTGAATTTTTGTCCTTGAGCCAAATTTGTAAGGTAATGTCATGTTGTCGGTTCTAGAACAAATAAGAAAAATTTAAAAATAAACCAAACAGGAAGCCGATGTTTGCGTACTTTGGTAATGAAAAACCAGAATGTTTATGGCGACCACGAACGGCCAACTAAGCCACACCACTGTCCGAGTGGACCCCACTTGACCAGTAAAGAGAATTTGAGAGAGACACAGAAAGAGAAAGACAGGCAAGAGGCAAGAAGCTTTAGTACTCTGCTTTTTGGTTAAAAATATAAAAGCCTTCTCACTTACTCATCAACTCATTTTCATTTTTTTTTTCCTCATTCTCTGTACCATTTCTACTTCTTCTTCTTCTGCTTCTCCTCCTTTTTCATTGTTTCGTTTTCATCTGCAAGATCGTGATAACAAGGCTTCAAATCTTTTGGATATATATATTTTTTGGTTTTGTTTGTTATCGGCGTCTCCCGCTCGATTTCCTCCCGCTTTTTTTCTTAAAGTTACTGCCGTTTAAAGCTTTTGGTTGGGAACTTGCTAGTTAACGTTCCCGATCCGATTCACCGAGTCGCTTTTGGTCCTGAGATTTTGTTCCGTTTCTTGAATGAGTCGTTTTGAGACGAAGATCGCAGTGTAGGAGAATCATGGTATGTTACTGATATGGAACTTTGCTGTTTACTTTTTGGTTTCTTGACCAGTCTGATTCACTAGCTGAATTGGATCGGTGGATATTGGATTTATAGTGTTTTTTTTGTATAAGGAGATTTTGCTTTTTGGAATATGTGGATGCTTTTATTACAAGTTTGGTTGAACTTTGATAAGATTGCGTTTAGATTCATCGTCTCTGATGTATTTTGCGGCTGAACAAGTGTTTTCGTTGAATGATTTCTAGTGAAATGCAAATGCCAGGATTTGCTCATTTATGCAAATGGTTATCTATTAACGAAGCTAAATGTTTTCATTAGTTATTCATGTTCTTGGGAGTATTTTAGATTCCAAGTTGTTGCTTATGATCATTGTAAAAAGCTTAAGATGGTGGGAAATTCACCAAGTAAATGTCGAACATATAGATTCCTCGTATAAATTAACACAGGGTTTAAGGTGTCAATGATGCAGAATATATCTCTTAACTTGGACCTGTTATGGGATTAGGTGAAGTTTGTTGAATGTCTTAGACGCATTTCATTGAGACGATAACTAAAAAGCTTGATATGGTTCATATTTTGATGGGACGCGATGTCGGAAGATTCTTTTCAGTCTACAACTGTGGATGAACAATAATTTCTAAGAACTAGGAACATTTATGCAATCCATTTTATAAATATTTTGTCAAATTTGATCATCCATTTAGTGCCAATTGATAAACATTTTCAGCTTCAGCTTCTGAAATGTCAACTGGGAATCTTGAGTTTATAATTTACCCTTAGTCAAAGTGAAAAATGGCGATGGAATGAATACTAGTGATTCCTGTTAAGAAGATTCTTACTCGTTGATTTGGCTATGTTTGATTTATTTTACAATCTCTATGTTATTCTTTCCTCACCTATGCTGATTAACATATATGCCCCTGTATCTCCTATATCACCTATATCAATAATGCATAACGTAAAAAATATCATGTTATGCTCATGTCCAATAAATCAGTTTGTCGTCAACTTTATCATCATATCCTTCTAGTTGACTGTTCTTGAACCTGGGTATTGGATGCTATTCAAAACCTTGTCAGCTGTTGAAAATGATCTTAACTGCCTATTTTCTTTTCTGTTTAATCATGTTTCAAGTCGAATGCACTTGTTACTCAATTCAATGAACGACAATATTTCTTGTTGGACACTTATTGTAGTGAATCAGCCTTGGTGTGATATATTGGTATTGTAAATAAGTTTTCACTCATTGTTAAATGACTGCACTTCAGAGGTATGAGGCTAAGGGATTCTTGTTCCCACATTCTTTGATGCTTGCCTGTTGGAAATACATAGAATTAGTAACTTGCATATATACTTACCTTTATTTTTATCCCCATGCAAACCTTATTGTGTTCTCTTGGATGTGCAGGCTAGACCAGTTAACATAATAACAGGATCTCATGTATGGGTTGAAGACCCAGAAGCAGCATGGATTGATGGAGAAGTTTTCAAAATTGATGGCGAAGAAGTTCATGTTCATACCACAAATGAGAAAACAGTGAGTCTATGTGGAGCCTTCTCATCTTTCTGCCTGTGTAGTATTTGTAGGAATTAGGCTCTTCAGGAGACAAATGATGTTTGTTGAAAGTCCACTCGTAATAGTAATATCAGTTTATATTGATTCTAAAGTCCTTGGCATGGTATTGACCTGTTATAACAGTGAAATCCTTGCAAAAAGTTAAGACTTGATGATTCATTAAGTGTTATGTCAATATTAGTTTTCTTTAATGACTTTTAAGTAGACGTGCCTTTCAATCCTCCCTCCGTTGTACTAATACATACCTTTTGTTGATTATCAACAATCTGGGCTACTTGCAGGTTGTTGCAAACATCTCTAAAGTTTTCCCAAAGGATACTGAAGCGTCTCCTGGAGGTGTAGATGATATGACAAAACTGTCATATTTGCATGAACCAGGAGTGTTACATAATTTGGCTGCCAGATATGAACTTAATGAAATTTATGTAAGATGTATTCATGTGTCTGTTTAAATTTTGATTCTGGTTCAAGAAAAATTGAGATTCATTTATTGCTCTTTATTCCACATCTCCCTAAACAAAGATCCTTGTTAAAATTTGTTGTGCAGACATACACTGGAAATATACTGATTGCAATAAATCCATTTCAAAGACTGCCTCATCTGTATGATACACACATGATGGAACAATATAAAGGTGCTCAATTTGGAGAGCTTAGTCCCCACGTTTTTGCAGTTGCAGATGTTGCTTACAGGTGAGGTGGCTTGGTCTGTTTGGCCTTATATGTTCCTGTAATGATTTTATTCAATCCTATAATTCTACTGTATAGGGCAATGATCAACGAGGGAAAGAGCAACTCAATTCTTGTTAGTGGGGAAAGCGGTGCTGGGAAAACTGAGACAACAAAAATGCTTATGAGGTACCTTGCATATCTTGGAGGCAGGTCTGGAGTGGAAGGGCGAACTGTTGAACAACAAGTTTTAGAAGTAAGAAGTTGGGAATTTTCTTTTTTAATCTACTTCTTTATGTAGTTGAATTTGTTTTGCAGTCTTGAAGTTTAGTTGAGGGTAAAGCATTTTCTTAACAAAGAGCCTTTGATTCTTTGAATTTTCAGTCCAATCCAGTTCTTGAAGCATTTGGCAATGCCAAAACTGTTAGGAACAACAACTCAAGGTTAGTACTTGCTCGTCTTTTTGGCTCATTTACAGAAACTGGTCAGTCGAGAGGTGTATAGAGGAATTAGGTTCTGATCAAATGTTTAGCCCCCAGACCACCTTCGTAAAGAAGTATTGAAAAAAGGAATAGCAGGTTCGCAAGTTATTGGTTTCAATGTTTCAATAGGTTATTTCTGGTCTCTTTATTTAGACATGAAGACAATGGTTTATACCTACTATGGAGGATTCATAAAATATTCTTCTAAACCTCAGAATTCTTTTAGTATAAAGGTTCCATTTAGAAGAATCCATGGATCCATTAATGTCTGACCAGTTAGACTGCCTTTTAAGTCCAGTTGTGAACTATTCTTGTCTTTAACATTATGTTGAGTGGCTCAACTTTTTTGTGTCATTACTTAATGCCCCTTCTTCATCACTACACAGTCGTTTTGGTAAATTTGTTGAGATCCAATTTGACAAGAATGGAAGGATTTCTGGGGCAGCTATCCGTACTTATCTGCTTGAAAGGTCTCGTGTTTGCCAAGTTTCTGATCCTGAAAGAAACTACCATTGCTTTTACCTTCTGTGTGCAGCTCCACCTGAGGTATTGATTGTTTTACATTCGTGTCTAAATGGGTGCAATTCTATTTAATTCTGTCCATATTGTCTCCATCATCGAATTTACTATGATGCTGCTCAAACATTCAGGAGAGGGAGAAATATAAGCTAGAAAATC
Source organism: Erythroxylum baracoense (assembly GCA_025629805.1). Classification (NCBI taxonomy): domain Eukaryota; kingdom Viridiplantae; phylum Streptophyta; class Magnoliopsida; order Malpighiales; family Erythroxylaceae; genus Erythroxylum; species Erythroxylum baracoense. The sequence continues at coordinate 2,378,916 of JAOTAY010000008.1, read as the reverse complement.
CAAAAACATTTCATTACTTGAACCAATCAAATTGTTATGAGTTGCACGGTGTTAATGATGCTGAGGAATATCTAGCAACCAGAAGGGCAATGGATGTGGTTGGCATTAGTGAGGAAGAGCAGGTTAGTTCGCCCAGTACCACTGTAAATGGTGTTTTCTTGCTGTTAAGCTAACATTTTAGATTTTGTGGTTTTAGGAAGCAATTTTTAGAGTTGTTGCTGCAGTTCTGCATCTTGGAAACATTGAATTTGCTAAGGGAGAGGAGGTAGATTCTTCAGTTATCAAGGATGAAAAATCTAGGTTCCATCTTAATACTACAGCGGAACTGCTAAAGTATGACTTTCTCGTCAACTTTCTAGTTCTGCAAACATTTTATGACCATTATTGTCCATGTTTAAATCAAATATAGCCAGTTGACCTACTTTATACTTCAGGTGCAATGCCAAGAGCCTAGAAGATGCACTGATAAAGCGTGTAATGGTAACACCAGAAGAGGTCATTACAAGAACACTTGACCCAGTTGCTGCAGCGATTAGCAGGGATGCATTGGCAAAAACAATTTATTCCCGCTTGTTTGATTGGTAAGGAAGAAATTATGCACTGCACTCTCTCTCTCTCTCTCTCTCTCTCTCGGTTTCCCTTTCTTGCATTATTTATTAATTAGTCTATATATGAAGGTAAATAAATGCAGAAAGAATATAGATGATTTGTTTTTATGCTTGCAATCTTTCCAATTAGTTCAACTCTCTTTCATTTTGACGCAGGCTTGTGGACAAAATCAACAATTCAATTGGGCAAGATCCAAACTCCAAAACTTTGATTGGAGTTCTTGATATTTATGGTTTCGAAAGCTTCAAGTTCAATAGGTATATTACTACACTTAATTTTCTCTGTATTATATTTACCGAAGAACTTAGTAATTTCCTTAACTATGCAGTTTTGAGCAGTTTTGTATCAACTTTACAAATGAAAAACTGCAACAACATTTCAATCAGGTCAGCTAATGTTAGTTTAATTGTCCCAAAATTTGTTATATATTGTGTTGACCTTTCTCATCAGAGAGTATGATTGTTATGGTATTGCAGCACGTCTTCAAAATGGAACAAGAAGAATATACGAAAGAAGAAATCAACTGGAGCTATATTGAATTTGTTGATAACCAAGATGTGTTGGACCTCATTGAGAAAGTGAGTTTTTCACTTGGCTTGCCCATTTCGTGGTAAAAGGACAATAGACCTGATCTAAAGTCCTGATCATTCAACTTTTCTTTGGATGCAAAGTATCTTTTATCTATCTTGCACTCATCTTATTGTTCCAGTGCATAAGTGATATTAACAGCTGATTCTTCACTGTTTGCAGAAACCAGGAGGAATTATAGCACTTCTTGATGAAGCTTGGTATGCAGTTAATTTTTTCTGTATCTTGCTTTCAATTGTTTGGAAACACGTCTGTTTCTTCATCCATGGCAATAGAGTGCTGGAGCTTGTTGTTTGTTTGGGAACACCCAGACTTTGCACTGCTACTCATGCATGTATGATATGAGTCTTTACTTTTGCGGTTGGACTTATTCTTGTAATCTCTTCATACAGCATGTTTCCCAAATCCACCCATGAAACATTTGCTCAGAAGTTGTACCAAACATTTAAAAACAACAAGCGCTTTATCAAACCTAAGCTTTCACGCACTAGTTTTACAATATCCCACTATGCAGGAGAGGTAAGCATGTTGTACTTTCATATAGTTGTATCTGTTATCTTGAAATATAGAAACTGCCGAAGTCTTTCTTCATGTTTCCAGGTGAATTACCTGGCTGATCAATTCCTTGACAAAAACAAAGATTATGTGGTAGCGGAACATCAGGATCTATTGACAGCCTCAAAGTGCCCCTTTGTGGCTGGTTTATTTCCTCCTCTGCCCGAGGAATCATCAAAATCATCCAAGTTTTCTTCGATCGGGTCCCGATTTAAGGTATGAATGGTTTATTTTCTTCCTAGTCTTTCTTAGTTAATTATACGTAGTCAATTGCTTCAACAGTTTATCCACTGAAAGAGCTAAAACTTGTGCTTTTTGTAGAAGTAAGCTCAGCCAGTAAAGTAAAAATAATGTGTTCTACTATGATGTATATATATGTATATGTGTAGATTTATTGGATGCACTGAGGTAGCATGCATGCATGCATGCTAGTCTATGAATGAAATGTTCTTGCTGTTTTGTACAATGATATTGGGATTGTGGAGCCATTCCATTTTTACCAAGCATAATGTGTTTGGGAACTGCAGCTACAACTTCAATCTCTGATGGACACCTTGAATTCAACAGAGCCTCATTATATCAGATGTGTGAAGCCAAATAATGTACTCAAGCCTGCTATTTTTGAGAATACCAATATTATCCAACAACTACGATGTGGTGTGAGTACAGTCAGGCTTTACCTTAGTACATGTTTGATGTGCTTGTTATAGTATTTCTGAGTTACATATTTTTGCCTTTATGCTTCACAATCCTGGTATTTTTAGTAAATTTTGGTTTTCCTACCCTTATTCAGGGTGTACTAGAGGCAATAAGGATCAGCTGTGCTGGATACCCTACAAGACGCACATTTTATGAGTTCCTTCTTCGCTTTGGTGTTCTTGCTCCAGAAGTTTTGGAAGGGAAGTAAGTCAAGAATAATAGAACTTCTCCATGCCATGACTTCGTGTTCTCTTTTTCTGGTTTCCACCCATGCATCGTTTCATTTTTTCCCTGCTGACGAGCTGTTATAACTGCTTTTGTACAGTCATGATGACAAGGTTGCTTGTCAAATGATTCTGGATAAAATGGGAATGAGTGGTTACCAGGTGATGAAATTATCTCCTTGCATTTGTTTCCTGACTATGTTACCTAGGGATATCATCTATCTGAGAAAGAGATGGAGAGCTCCTGTTAGTATTTTTGCTTTTGTTAGCTTATGCCTTAACCTTTTGCTGTGTTGGAGTGGATAAAAAGTGAATAATGGGCAGGAAAGCATAAGGCATGTGATGATTTTGCGCTTCATGAATGGTCATATACAAGTTGATACACTTAACCAGAAGCATTTAATTCTTTTCTTTTCTGTCACCTTATACTTCCAACCTCTGTGGTGTGGCAAACTTTTATCTCTTATAATTTACATACGATGTTATTTTACTGGAATAGAAATCCAAGTTAATGTCCAGCATCAGACATTCTCTGGATATTTACCATCTGATTACGATGATTTAGCTGAAAATTTTAAGTGGTGAAGTGGAACACTCAGCCAATTTTCTCATCTCCCTTTTAGTGCTACTTAGTTTTATCATCCACCAAATGTCCAAATGTTATAGATGATCACCATAAACCAAAGGAATACTTATTGCCTTGTGCTTTAATTATCTATCACTAAAGTTTCCAAGTGTTAAGTCATTTTTTTGTTCTGTTATGGTGCAGTATGTAATCAAATTGTAAAATTTTGCTAAATATCTTATGAAAATTATTGATTTTGCAGATTGGCAAGACAAAGGTTTTCCTAAGAGCTGGTCAGATGGCTGAATTGGATGCAAGACGAGCAGAGGTGCTTGGAAATGCAGCTAGAATCATTCAAAGACAAATTCGGACATATATCGCTCGCAAAGAGTTCATTGTGTTACGGCAAGCTGCTGTTCACTTGCAATCTCATTGCCGAGGTAATCATTTTTATTTGACATTCCTATTAACTGGTATCTATGTTGTTGTATAAAGTGGTGCCATTTCAGTGGTTTTGTAACAAAGATACATCTTGATGCATCTGGGAATGTGCTTCAATATGCACCCAAGCTGCCAGCTTCTTGTTCGACTATTTTTTGTTGTTGCACATGTATGCTTGCCTTAGTGTGTGCATATGTGTACCTGTATGCTTGGATACAAATTCAACTGGAAAGATGAATATTATATTATATGAAATAAGTACTTTTCATGGATACTTGATCTAGTCACCTTAGGAAATGAAGTTTGTTGTGGTTAGTTATTGCACATTCCTCTATTATCTGGTGGTCCAGTATGTATGGTCTCACACTGATTGTTGGGTTCAACCACTGAGATTCTGTTCATTAATACTATTTTTCTTTGTTACATCTGAAATTAGGTGTCTTGGCTCGCAAACTGTATGAGCAGTTACGAAGGCAAGCAGCAGCTTTGAAGATTCAGAAGAATTTCAGGCGATATATTGCCAGAAAGTCCTACTTAACTCTATGCTTGTCTGCAATTGCCTTACAGACGGGCATGAGGGCAATGACTGCTCGCAATGAGTTCCGATTCAGGAAGCAAACTAAAGCTGCAATTATCATCCAGGTTCAAAGAAACTTTTTGGATCATGCTCTCCAGCTTCACAAAAGAAATTTTGATTTTTTGACTGATCAGCTTATTGGTTATTTTTCAGGCAAATTTACGTCGTTATCTATCCTACTCTTATTATACGAGTCTTCAAAAGGCTGCATTAGTTGCTCAATGTGGATGGCGAAGAAGAGTTGCTCGAAGAGAGCTCAGAAAGCTCAAAATGGTTTGTGAAAACGATTGGTTTGAGTTTTTTGCTCAATGTTAAAATGATTCGTATGGAGCTGATTGCTGCATATTTTCAGGCTGCAAGAGAAACAGGTGCCCTTAAAGAAGCAAAAGACAAATTAGAGAAGCGGGTGGAAGAATTGACATGGCGTTTACAGTTAGAGAAGAGATTGAGGGTATATTTCCATTCTATTAAAGTGACAGTAAGAAACATCCTAGTGTTCTTGATTTCATTTTGTCTATATTTTTGCATCACAGACTGATTTGGAAGAGGAAAAAGCCCAAGAAATTGCCAAGTTACAGGATGCTTTGCATGCAATGCAATTAGAAGTAGAAGAAGCAAATGCTAGAGTAATAAAAGAACGAGAGGCAGCTAAGAAAGCTATTGAAGAAGCCCCACCAGTCATCAAGGAAACTCCTGTTATAGTGCAAGACACTGAGAGGATTGAATCATTAATGACTGAGGTGGAGAGTTTAAAGGTTGGTAGTAATAGACATTCTAGCATGAACAATAATGTTTGCCTTTTCTCTTCTGGTTAAGAGGTTAAGAATGGAATCATTTATTGAAAATGTTAAGCTCATTAATGAACAACCATGATTGATACTTGCCTTTCCGTAGGTAGGGGTTCGTTCCTGCTTGCTTCTCCCTCCTTTAAATCATCTTTGATTAAGGGTGCTTTTCTTTATTCTTTTTCATGTGGCAACAAATATAACTTATTGTGATCCTTGAATGATGGTTGTTTAACTCTTTTATTTGGTTGTTATAAATTGTTATACATTAATATACATATGTAAATATGGTGTCTATTTTTAGAGCATGTAGGTTGCAAGTAAAGGCAAAATAATGAATTAGCATGTCTTCTATTTTAATATAATACTCAGTTTCTTGAGTTGAGTAGATCAATTGCTAATCAATTTACTCAATTATTTCCTTTTACCATCCAGGGTTTACTTCTATTAGAAAGACAAGCAGCAGAGGATGCAAGAAAAGTTTGTGCAGATGCTGAGGCCAAAAACTCAGAACTGGTCAAGAAGCTTGAAGATGCAGAGCAAAAGGTGGATCAGCTTCAGGAATCAATGCAGAGGTTTGTGAATCTTTTCTTTGTGCAGTTCTTGTACTTATCTTATGACAGTGTTTTATATGGTTTAAAAACACAATAATTAGCTGTCTTGTGATAAGTCGATGCAATCTTTTCCCACTATCATCTAGCTGCTTGGATCTGGCTGTAGCAACTCCACCCTTGTAGTGACATATTGTATCATTCTTTCATTAGTGTATACGTCGCCTTCCTAGTCATGAACTCGATATTAGTTCATTCTACCCGATGCATATGCATCTCTTGTGTGGAGGCAGAGTCTGTCTTACATGGGGCGCTTTTATTATTTATTTACGAAGTTAATTAATCCATATCACAGGTTAGAGGAAAAACTTTCTAACTCAGAGTCCGAAATCCAAGTTCTTCGTCAGCAAGCTCTTACCATGTCACCAACTGGGAAGTCTTTATCTGCACGGCCAAAATCCATGGTTGTTCAGGTATAAATGCGAATTGGTGGCTTTATGCGCTTTTATTCTTGCACAAAAACTTTAGTAAACTCATATCATTCATAACTTGTAGAGGACTCCGGAGAATGGGGATGCTGCAAATGGAGATGTGAAGGTTCTATCAGTATGTAGACTGTTCTCTTTAAACCCTACCCACTAATCTGGCTATGCTTCATTACTGAATTATTCCTTGTTATCTGCTACCCCAGGACATGACTCATGCCTTAGCCAATGTACGTGAACCTGAATCTGAGGAAAAGCCACAAAAATCTCTTAATGAAAAGCAGCAGGTAATGATTTCGATATGCTAGTCTATAACAACTTGACTAATTTATAGATCTGCTGAGTAGTTGTTATGGTCTTCTAAAAAAGATGCAAGTAGTTATCTCAGAAAAGAAAATGTGAAAGTTGGTAAAACAGACATGTTATTTGTGTTTCTCAAGGCATAAGAACTTGCAGCATTTTTGTAGCTTATAAATCCTTATTCAACGCTACTATCTGCGCCTCTATTTCAGGAGAACCAAGATTTGCTAATCAAGTGTGTCTCACAAAACCTGGGTTTCTCTGGGGGCAAGCCAGTTGCTGCTTGTGTCATATATAAGTGTCTTCTCCAATGGAGGTCATTCGAAGTTGAAAGGACTACTGTTTTTGACCGAATCATTCAAACAATAGCTTCAGCTATTGAGGTAACCTACCTTATTCTGGTCTTCCTAGATCATGTCCTGCTAAAACTTAAGGGCTTGCAAACTCTATACTGATTCTTAATTTTGAAGTCAGTCTTAACAAGAGTTATAATCACTGACAAAATGTGACTTATGTTGGCAACATGTGAACATATTCAAGGCCCCAGATAATAATGATGTCTTGGGCTATTGGTTATCTAATGCATCCACATTGTTGCTGCTGCTTCAACACACGCTTAAAGCAACCGGAGCAGCAAGCTTGACACCGCAAAGACGGAGAGCATCATCAGCATCTCTTTTTGGGAGGATGTCTCAGGTAAGATTTATTTTTCGCTCTTGTTGAGGTCCCTTCTCCTAGTATTCATATCTTGTCTTTTTCTGCTGATTCCATGAAAAATTTCAGGGGCTACGGACGTCACCCCAGAGTGCTGGATTCTCATTTCTTAATGGTCGAGGGATTAGTAGACTGGATGATTTGCGACAAGTTGAGGCCAAATATCCAGCATTACTGTTTAAGCAGCAGCTCACTGCTTTCCTTGAGAAGATATATGGGATGATAAGGGACAATTTGAAAAAAGAAATCTCCCCATTGCTTGGATTATGTATTCAGGTTACTAAGTTACTTTATTGTGCATTATACTAGACTATTGCATTGTTTATAAAATTTTGAATTAAAAGTAAGAACTACAGACTAGAACGTATCAAGATTTTGTCATTCTGTTCATTCGTTTGTTGAAAATAGACAAAACACAAATACTCTAGTTGGGAGTTCCTATATGTGCTGAATTCTTGTTTGACTACAAGAGTTGGTAACTTCATATATCCCGATTTTCAGTACCTCCATGTGGTGGAAAAATCAGCTGAATCCCTATTTGAAAATCATGTGTGTGTCAAAGATTTATAAGCTTCCATTTATATGTGCTAAATTTCTAGCAAAACTAATGCAGGCACCAAGGACTTCCCGAGCAAGTTTAGTGAAAGGACGCTCTCAAGCTAATGCTGTTGCTCAACAAGCTTTAATTGCACATTGGCAAAGCATTGTGAAAAGTTTAACCCATTATCTAAAGATAATGAAAGCAAATTATGTGAGTTGCAAAACGTCTTTTGGTTTTGTAAATGAAGTTTTGGGGATACAATATTATCTTTGACACTCTTTCTTGCAGGTACCTCCATTCTTAGTACGTAAAGTGTTCACTCAAATATTCTCATTCATCAATGTTCAGTTATTCAACAGGTGAACTTTTGCAACGCCCTCCCCATTCTCCCCTCTCCCTCTGAAAATTAAAGAAATATCTTATATGGTGCATCTATTTATTTGTAGCCTTCTTCTGCGCCGCGAGTGCTGCTCATTCAGTAATGGAGAGTACGTAAAAACAGGTTTAGCTGTATTAGAGCAGTGGTGTTATGAGGCAACTGAAGAAGTGAGCAATCAACATTACCTTTGAATTCTATTATTCTTCCAGTCTCCTATATGCGTTCATGTTAGATTCCCTCATTTCAGTTTGCAGGATCTGCTTGGGATGAATTGAAACATATAAGACAGGCTGTTGGCTTCCTAGTAAGATTGCTTTAATACCTCTTACACTAGCATATCAAGATTTCTAATGCCCAAGTTGCTAATAAGCCTCGTCTTTGATGTCAAAACTTAGGTCATACATCAAAAGCCAAAAAAGACTTTGAATGAAATAACAAAAGAACTTTGCCCTGTAAGTGCTTTACATTTTGTAAGTTTATTTGCCCGGATATCATCATCTCTTTCTTATATCCTCTTTTTCTGTTATGTAATTACATGATGTTGTTGGTTAGGTGCTGAGCATACAGCAGCTATACAGGATCAGTACAATGTACTGGGATGACAAATATGGCACACATAGCGTGTCTTCCGAAGTAAGTTATGCTTGAATGAATTTGCTGTAATATCACTAATACATTTGGTTTGTGTTTAGTTATTACAAATTTGTTCGGTTGCATCGAGTAGATCTTAAATTTCTTACGAGAACATGTCTCTTGCGTCGTGAGGTTCTTTAAAGAGATCAAGCATTTTGATTCTCAAACTTAAACCTTTTCTTTTTTGTAGGTAATATCTAGCATGAGAGTTATGATGACAGAAGACTCAAATAATGCTGTTAGCAGCTCTTTCCTGTTGGATGACGACTCGAGGTAACATTTACCAGTACATTTCGAATGAATCAAGCCTATTTGCTATAGTAGTTCACTCTATATTCACTCATAATTGCTTTTACAGCATCCCATTCACTGTGGATGACATCTCCAAGACAATGCAAAAAGTAGACATAGCAGACGTTGATCCCCCGCCCTTAATTCGAGAGAATTCGGGTTTCAGCTTCTTGCTTCCACGCTTGGAGTGACGTCTTGATGATATCCTATCTTGTTGACATATTCATGTCATCTTGTGCATACTAAAGTAGTTTCTCTCCTTCCACTTGTATAATACATTTTGCATTATCTTTTAGGCAGGTTGCCTATTTATTCTTTCCCCTTTTGTTACATAAACAAACGGGGGTATGTTTAAGAAGTCATATCGCCATTGCAGGTGATAAAGTGCAACTGTAGAGAAAGGCATTGGTGCCTCAGGTTTTCTTCATATTTCTTTCATTATTTTGTATATTTTGGTCAGGCGTGTTCCAATTTTGGGGTCTCTTTTCTTCTCTCTCTTTTTTTGGTGTGTTCTGGTGGGCTTTTGGGCGTGTATATGAAGGACATCAGCCGCGTTTTAGAGGCCATTGTTTGTATTAGAAAACGAATTCTGATTATTTCGTTTTCGTTTTGGTAATGTTACTAAGCTTTTTGTTCTTAATCTTCCATCTACACAAATCATTAAAGCTTATTCTTGAATATTCAGTTGTCCTTTCTGCACCCACTACCACTACTGTTGCTGTGTTGTCCTGCTTGTTTTGCTCACAATAAGCATTAACAATGGCGTCTCGAGGGGGTAGCCCACCTGGTACAGTTTCTCTCTTATGGCGCTTTTAAGGTTTTAGGGTCTGTTTAATTTGAGAGTTTAGAATGGAACGGAACGTAACGTAACATACTTTTATTGTTTGGTTGAAGGTTTCATAATGGAATGAAATAGAATGAGATGGAAGCGAAAGGTTTCATGTTATGTTCTATTCTATCATAAACAGTGAAAATATAAAACCTCCGATTTGGGAGGTTTAGGATGGAATATAAACTAATAAATACATACTATCTAATATATCATCAATAATTTTCTTAATACTAATTATTTCTTCTAACTCTAACCTTTTGTATATAATTAATAATATTTTTATATTATTTCTCTTTATCCTAATAATAATATTTTTATATTCTTAATAAAAATGTATATAATTAATAATAAAATAATAAAATTTTAATAATAAAAATAGAAAATATATAAAAAATTATTCTTTAATTATTTGTATATATTTCTATATAAATAAATAATTTTAAAATATAAATCACATATAATAGAATAAATTTTATTAAATAATTAATAATGAATTGTATATAATTACTAATAAATTTTTATTATTTTAAAATAGAAAATATATAAAAATTATTTGTCACGGTTGTGTGTGACTTTTTAATTAAACATGATATTTATTTTAAAATCGTAACGTTAAACATTTTGTAACAACCATTTTAATATCAGGAGTATAATAGTCATTTATTATACATTACATTTTATTCTATCTATCTTCAAACAATGTTTCACTACGTTACATTATGAACCCTTCCATTACTCCTAAACAACTTTTTACTATATTACATTCCATTTCTTTATAAATCATTCTTTTCCATTTTATTTTGTTCCGTTCCATTAATTAATATCTAACCAAACAGACCCTTAGGTTTAAGTAACAGTTGGAGAGTTGTTTTGGGTGAAGACTCGATGAATCTATAAATATTAATTATTTTAGACGTGGAGTTATGTAAAATTTATAAATATTAATTAGATTTAATTTGTCTAATTAAATAATTTATTTAAATAATATGATTTATAGATTATTCATTATATGTATACACGATCATTTGTTTAATACATATTTTAAGTATTAACATATAGAAAATCGACAAATAAGTTCACATTCTAATTTTTCCTCAGTCCAAGTTTACATCTCTAATCAAATTGTTATTTAAGAAATTTAAAATTAAACATAACATTAGGGAAAAAGTAGTCCGGTGGTGAGGTTAGCAGCGCCAAAAATGTCATGTTTGTATCGTTTTAAACCAACTTGGAACAGAGATATACACTACCATCTAATTTGGCAACATCTTATGTCCAAAGTTATGGCTACAAGGAAGTTTTAGACATAAAATCCAACATGCACATTCGTTTGGTCATACACTGATGTTTCAGATTGCGATCACACATGGAATTATTGATGGGTGAAGGCTCCCAAAAGGACAGCTCCTAGGTAATCATTTACTCAAGCTTCTTGTCATAGGAGAAATTCCGTCTTTCCGACGAATGTGTGAAAGAACCACTTCATATTCTGATGCAAAATGTTGCAGAACCCAACAAAACCACCATACAGGGTATGCAACATTATATTATATGATGTTAAAAGTAATTCCAGACTCTCACCAATGTCTAATTTCCAGAACAAGGAAAAGACCACATATACAATCATCATTTTAACTAAGAATCACCAGAATGTCAGTTCTGGTAATACAAGAAAACAAACTGTGTAATCAGTGGTTCTTGATATTGCATTATGGACAGAACACATGTAAACAAAGAACTATTGCCAATTATTGTTTGTCAAATGCAACTTCAACTGCTACCAATTTCTGGACATACAGGACTTTCTGAAGGATTTTACAAATCCATCATGACTACTGGTAAAATGTTATTATTGAGATTTATACAAGTCAGTACCGTTATGTCTCTCTACCGTAGTAGTTTCACCATTATCTTTCACGGGTGTTGGTGGCTGCTCTGATTTCCTCTTCTGTTTAAGAATCACCTGCCTTGGCATTACATCTAGTAGAAAACTTCCTCCATTCCAAACGGCCGCAGAAACCTTGAGTATTTGGAAACCAGCATGTAACTCGTAGGACAAGAAGATGGGAACTGTGAGTGCCATGGTTGCAACAGTAAACATAGCTTGCAACACAATGTACATGAGTAATCGATTCTGATCACCGAGTAAACCGCTTAGACGCCACCATATATTGTTTGCTTTTTGAGCCTTTTTAGACAGCTCCCTGGCATACAAAAGCAACGTTCAACAAAGTATTTCATAAAATCAGGCAACAATCACAAGTACTTATATGTCAACTTAAAGAGATAGAAACTCCAGAACCTGTATGAAGTCATGACTTCAGGATCTCTCAACAATCTCTGCCGTCGTAGGACATTGACAATCAAAAAATAAAGGACCTGCCACAGGCTATAAGCAACCAAAGGCACCCAGAACAACCAAGTCAATAGGTAGGACTTGTCTTCTACTACATATGGCCATGAAGTTCTGAGGGAAGTTCCTTCAGGGTGCATGGCTTCAAATGTAACAGGATTCCACCACCGAATGGTGAAGAAAACTATTCCTGAAAAGAAAAACTATTACTGCTAGATTTTTGGAATTTAACTGATGTTTGACCAAAGAGGTTGCACCAGAATCACAAAACTCATCACCTAAAGGCGCAAGGACTTGACTCTTATCTAATGTTGTGGTACTCTTACCAATGTTGTAACAATATCATAATGAACATTGGACGTAGTCCATGCTCTACCACTTTGAGGAGAGGTTCTAACAACACAAGATTTTCAGGAACCTAGATGTAGATGCAACCAGTTATAAGAAACATCCAACAGTAAGTAACCGAAAAGGTCAAAAATCAGACCATTCAATATTGATTCAATAGACTGCTAGTTGATCAAGTAAAAGCGGTGTGTAAAACTTTTGAGGACTAATTACATTAAGACCCCCAGTAGTTTGACAGATTTTAAAAAAATAACTTCAGAATTTGAATTTAGCCTTAAGAGATTTCCATGGTTGGATAATTAGTCAGTCAATATAATTTCAGCAATTAAAATACGGTTTTTGTTAAATTGATGTCAAAACATAGTCAACCAATGGTAATTATATACTTTGTTGTGCTGACTGGTTATGATATTAATCCAGCTTTCGAAATAAACTGGAACTAAAGCTATCACCATATTCCAATACTTCATGTTGTTAGCGATTTTTTTTTCTATAACAGCCACTCAATAATTCAGCAGCTAGCAAAACCCAGAAAAATAAAAAGATTCAAGAACACGAAATTATCATAACAAAAAATTTTTTATGTGCAGGGCAATTGTGATAAGCATTCATATTAAATCAGTGAAAGAAAATTAATGTGCTCAATATAAATACATATAATTCCCACAAAAAAGAGGCAAACAATCAGTTCGAAGAAAATAGTGCAGGTACCATTATTTGGGGACTTGTGCAGTTTATAGAACTAAATCTTTGAAAAAGAGACCAACTCACCTGGTAGAAGATGTATAAGGACACTAACAAGTTTGTCAACAGAACTGAAAACCAAGCTGCAACGCCAAACAATCAATGCCCATGCTAGTGGACCCTGTAATTGTAGTTAAATGGGTCAGAACGTCCACAGGAAAAACCATATAAAAGGTACAAAGTCGATAACTTACTTCAGCAAAAGAGAAGCAAACCATGAAAAGCTTTTCATTTTTTGGATACAAAAGAAGGTCGATCAAGAAGATCGTATTAGCATAATAGCAGAAATCCTGAAAGACAAATAAATCACGTCATTTTCTGCATCTTGTTATCGAAAACTTAGACATCTACCATAATTTGCAGTTATTAGAAATCTCATGGTTTTAAGATACTTGCATCTATAATCAATGGATGAAAATGTTAACATTAAAGCCTAAATTGGAAAGTTTGGCACAAGTATATTCAAATTTACTGCATACCAACTCCTCCATATGGAACCATTTGAAGCATAGGATTGCTTTTATGACCCTCTGCCTCCCCACCATCCAGTCAAACCACCAAAAGAACAATTTCTCCAGTCACGTGCCCCTCATCTCCCAACTACCTTCTCTTTACTCTTCACTTCTCCCACAAGTTGGGATCACATTAGGTGATGAAATTCCCATTGACAACTCAGTGAAAAAAAACATATCAAACTGCACTATATTTTGCAACCAGTCTTTTGCTTCACTTTTTTGAATTTCCGTTAAAGTACATTTCTTAATACGTCCTTATTGACTATTTTAGATCAAGTCAACGCCGCCAAGACATGACGGTCAATCTAAACCACTTACCTGAATGACCCTACAACTTTTATCAGGTTCTCATCAATGTCAAACACAGAAATGTTATGCAAGTACAGAAGCGTAGAGCTCACCAGAAGATAATAATGCCACTTCTTGAACCGATAGTATATCCAGCGAAGAGGCACAAAAATGAAATAGATGAAACAATATACGTAAGGAATGTCTTGTGGTCCTGAACAGAGAACAAGAAAAGGAAGCAAAAAAAAAAATCACTGAAATTCATAAACAATCACAGCAGTCAATTCAACGAAACGAAAAACATAACAACTCACTCGCTCCCAAGAGAAAGCAAAAACCGCCGAACCCGAGGACGCCCAGGAGATGAGTCACCTAAAGCGCCATAAAAACAGAGGAAAACGAAAACCATGCTCATAAGATCAAACACCACGCGTACAAGATTTCCTAAGGGCATATGCATAGCATCAAAGAATACTAATTCAATCAAATAAACAAATCGCGCGTTCATAAGAATAAGGGTCAACCTTACTGAGAAAACTCTCGTGCTTCTCGGCCCGTTTAGCAATCTTAACTGCCTGTTTAGACAAGATCTCCTTGGTTTGGTTCGCTTGTTTCGACAATAAATCCTTTGTGTGAGCCACTTTCTACTCAAAGACAAAGCAAAACAGAAAATGCCCAGATCACAAAACAGAAAAACAACAACAACAACAACCCATAAAAAAGAAATTACAAACATGATACGTGAATGTACCAAAGATCGATCTTTTAGCTTCTGCATCAACCTTTCGAATGAATCACCGTCCATAAGTATCTCCTCCATGGTTTCCTCTCCGTTTGACATTTTTAGATTAATTAGCGACAAACGACAGACACACACGCAGAGACAGAAACAGAGACAGGAAGACGAAGGTGGTGCTTCTGCGTTGAGGGAAGTAAGACCTATATAAGAAAACGTCCTCCTTATGGTTCCATACGAGACTCGTAAACAGATTTCATTAATTAATCAAAACTAAATATACTATATTACCTCGTTGCTCTGACCGTAAGTTTACGTGTTCAAATAATCCGTTAACTTGACCGGATTTAGATTTAGAGTGTCGGTGTTGTAAATATCTTATATTATATATATAAAAAAAAGACAATAATTATGCTTAACAGATTATTAATTAACAACTTAATTATGGATACTTAAAATAATTAAATAAAAAAAGGGCATAATCTGAGGTCGTGCCACTTGCTGGATTCTTCTGGACACTCGGCGTCCACAGGTTACAAGCTATATAAAATTTTTATTTGTAAATTAATATTTTATGTAATATTAATTCAGACCTGTGTTGCATTAATTTTAAATTATTATTTTATAAAATCTCATTATATACACTTAAGAATGAATTATTCTTCTAAAAAAATTTAATTTCTTAAATGTTTTACTTTAGTGGCATAAATAAAGAGCAGTGTCTTAGCGGATAAGACGTGAACGACGTAACACTGCAGCGAATGGTATGGTACCTTACCTCATCTCATCGAATCGAAGAATATACCGCGGACGGTGCTCGCACCTCAAGGACTAGTAAGTAGTGCTTAATTTAAAGAAAAGGACTAACCAGCCCTTGAGATTTGAGAACCAATGCTCTCTCCTTTCCTTTCGTACCAAATTCCAAAGCGCACCATAATTAACTTTCAGCTGTCGCCTGCTTAGAGGAGCTGAGAATAATGTGATTAGGATAGGCTACCGTTTTCCTATTTTGTTGATCTTGATCGCATGTTCAATCTTCAATTTGTTTTGTGCAATTGGTCTTCAAACATAGAGTTTTTAACGAAGTGAGTTGGAACAAAACTATGCATGCTATGTTAAATTAATTTGATAAAAAATGAACCAATCCTAAAATCTATTTATAATTGAATTCGAAAATGAAAAGGTACATCAAGACCTAAGCCCAAGGGCCTTGTCCTTTTTACATGACGAGGATAAGCCCACGTTGGAGACATACATTTCAACTTTTTATTGCTTTCTTTCGTACCTCTGGCTGGGACTTGGACACCCACTTCGATCATGTTAGGGCTTGTTTAATTGGAGGGTTAGTGACTGAACAGAGTAGAAATTAATACACTTTTATCATTTAATTGAAAATTTTATAATAGAATAGAACGGGATAAGATGAAAGTGAAGGATTTCATGTTACGTTCCATTCTATCCTAAACAGTAAAAATAAGAAATATCCGATTTAAAAATTTAGGATGAAACATGAACTAATAAATACATACTACTTAATATATTTTCAATAATTTTTCTTAATACCAATTATTTCTTCTAACTCTAACCCTTTTGTATATAATTAATAATATTTTTATATTA
>JAOTAY010000008.1:2343086-2362443 GCA_025629805.1 Erythroxylum baracoense | reverse complement strand
TTCAATCTTTCCAGAATATTTAAACCCCCTCCAGCACGCCAGGATAATTCAAACACCTCAAAAAAATTATTTTCCATGAACCAATTATTTTCAAATTTAAACTTGGCATCTATTTTACAAGGCTAATCATATAAAGCAATAAATTTAATAGGAGAGTGATCAGAGTAAGCACTAACTAGATTGTAGAGCTTGTGATAAGGGAAAATATTGATCCATGCCTCATTTGCAAAAAGACAATCCAAATGCTCTATGATGAAATCCTCAGTACCTCGACCCCTTTCCCAAGTATAACCAAAGCCCAATAGAGAAATATGCTTCAAATTACAGTCATCAATACAAGTTTTAAATCCTTCATAGAGATGAGAAGGATAATCAGCCCCACCTAATTTATCATCTACTGAAAGCAAATTATTAAAATCTCCAAAAACTGCCTAAGGTAAAGAACATCTTCTATTAAGTGCTCGCAGTAATTCCCATGTGTTTCGTTTATTATTCGAGCTAAGAAAACCATAAATACCCGTTAGCCTCCACTTAGGCTTATGAAGCTCCACAATCTCTATGTCAGTATGGTTATTAGAAAAACCAGTAACTGAAATACTTCAAGAATTATTCCATAACATAGCTAACCCACCTCTTCTACCAATCTTATCAACTGTAAAACAAAAATCAAACTGCAATTGGATCTGAATTTCCTTACTCTTATTTGAATGGACAAGTGTCTCCATTAAGAAAAGAACATTCGATTTATTATTACGAAGAAGCTCTTTAGTAGCTAACACTGCACGGGAATTCCCTAATCCCCAACAGTTCCAACTTAGGCCAATCATTGTTCTCGGCAGGCTTGCCTAGCAAGTCCCGCCATTAAGTTTTCAGTGGAAGATGTGAATTCAAACGAAGAAGAAGCTTTACCACCATTCTGCTTCCCATCGTTGCGTAATGGAAATTCGTTGTATGGGCATTTTTTTCTCATCAATTTCCATAACTAAATTTTCTTTTTCTTCTGACAAGTTTTGGCTCAGATTTTTAGTCGGGTCCAATACTTCATTTTGGTCTTTAGGCTTTGTTGAACTAGAAACTCTTAGAATAGGAAGTATAATTATTATGAATTCTGCAAGGCATCTTATCCTTACTTTGTGAAATTCCAGTATCTGTGATTGTAGGCAATGACATCGCTCCTGTTGATCTCTTTAGATTCCTCCTCCATCTGTTGATTTCACAACCATTTATCCCTTTAAACTCTGCTCATATTTCTTCCGGCCAGTCTCGTCTAACCTCGCCATCTGGAAAATCCAAAAGGCACTCACAATTTATCTCACTATGCCCAATAATACCGCATACATAGCAAACCAGTGGAATTCTTTCATATCGGAATCTAATGTCCATTTTATTCTCCCCTTGTTTGTTAATGATTTTCCATCGCATAAGTGGCTGCCTGATGTCCAATCTGCATCGAATTTGAATATGCCTTTGCCATAAAGCTCTACGAGGAATTACATCATACTCAAGAAATAAACCCTATGAGATTTCCTAAGCTTTTAGCCATTTTTTCTAATACAAATTCTGATGGAATATCGTGGACTTGAACCCAGAAATCACCATAATAAAAATCGACTTGAGTTGGATCTTCCCCTCGCTGTAAATGATGAATAAGTAGAAGGCAATTATTAAACGACCAAGGGCCACCTCCTACCATCCTTTTTAGATCTACAATATGAAAAAATTGAATGAGATAGAGATTCTCATCAATCGGGTTAATGTGCACCCCTCAGATCGGCCTCCATAAATTCAATAGTGTTCTCTCTATAACCTCAAAGTTAATTGTTCTTTCTCCCAAAAACTTCCCACCAGGCATAACTCATGGTTGATCTCCTCCTTCGCTACATCATCTTCTTGTAAAACCAATTGTTCGTTTTCCTTTTCATGGATTGATAACTGAATATCGATCTCCATACTCAAAATTCAAAACCAAAGTAAAAGTTGACTACGCAATAGAACTCGTGCACATGGAAGGCACGACCAAAACTTTCACTATTCTAGAGAGAAATGAAATATGCGAGACAAATAGAAGATACATTTTTATATAAGTATTGACTTCTGTTTTTGTTAAGAGGATAACACTAAGATAAAATTTAAGTAACTTATTTAACTGATAAAAGAAATATTAAGATTTATATTGTAATATATTAAAAAGAGAGAGAGGTTGTTAGTAATGTTATTACCTGAAAAAGTAATATAAACATTTTATATATTTTAAAATATCATATGTAAATTTTTTACATATATATTCAATAAGTGAATGAATGAAATTTAGTTAGATATTATGTATGTTTAGACTATCTTGTATATAATAATTTGAACAATTTGAGATACGTTGCATATTTAATTGAAAAAGAGTTAATAATGTAAAAAATGGTTTATACTTTGTGTGAATTTTTTATTAATAAGAATAGTATAAGTGATAATATTAACTTAAATTTGTTAACATCCCTTCTATATGAATTTCAACAGTATATCCTTTATACTTAGGTTATATACCTATGAATTTCACTTGAAAGAATTAAGAAATGAAGAAAATCATTTTGGATATAATTTTACATGCATAACTTTTCTATTGTCACATTTGTATGTGGGTCTACTGGAAACAACCTCTCAACTATGTAGGGATAAAGTTGTGTACTATCAGACCTTCCTAGATTTTACTTTGATGCGAGATTCGGACTAGGTGTGATGATGATGATGATGATAATACATAAATCATCACCGTATTTGACTTAAGTTAGCATATCTTGAAAACATGTCAAATTTTGTATTGTATAGTGTCAAACCATGTAGTTGATTAGGTCAGTCTTAGAACATCCTTAAGTGACGTTTTGAGCAATATTTTACCCACGCATAAAGGATAATGTAGATTACGTATATGAGATTAAACATATGCATTGTTGTCGAAATAGTGGCCAGCCATAAACGAATTTAGACTGAACATATTCAAGAGATGTGAAAAAGAATGTTAAGTACATAAAGGTATTGTTGATCATTTGTTGTCTTATATTAATGTCAATTACAACGGAGGTGTATATGAAAGGAAAACTACTTTAGAATTTCCAATTTTAATGAATAATAGGCCATTATCATAAAGGAGTAAGAAATAAATATGTATTTCTTTATCAACAATAACATATACATTTATAATATTTTGAATTATAATAAAAAATTATACAATTTAATCATCTTGTAGATCATTTATATAATATTAAGAACATTATTGATTTAATTATGAAACATTATAATATCCAAGTATCAATTGCATAGACTAAAGACCTTTACACATTTTTGCAAAATCAAACATATAAGTAGCACATATATTAATTTTAAATATAATATTTCAAAGAGATGAATATTAATTATATATGAAATGATTGTAAATCTCATAATTAAATTAGGCCGGGTTATGAACATCATTAATTGAGATTATGAATCACATATTACCCACATATAATAAGTTTTAGAATAATCTTACTATTTCATTATTAATGATTTATTTGTTATCATGATTAGATCATATCATTATGAGTTTAAAGTCATATTTTAAAAACTTAATATTATAAACATAATTAAGTGTTTACTAAAATGTGGTGATTTAAAAAATAATTATATTACATTATCAAGGCTTTGAGTCACCCTAACGCTTTTTAAAAAGTTTATTTACCATTATCAATGATATTGTTAGTTTATGCTCTACAACTAATCAATTGATTGTAGTTTAGTAATAAAATAATTCAAAGACATTCTTTATCTTATTCAAGTTCAGATGTATATGATGAAGCTCATGAGATTACGATATTCATATTGTATTCATTTATTATTTCAAAAAATGCATGTTACTTTTTTTTCTTATGAAGGAAGTAGTGGATCTCATAGGCTAAAGTATGGAGATACTTAAATAAATGTGTAGGTGCTTATTAGAGAAAATTTTCACTAAACTATCATATATGAGAATTCTATTTAGAACATTACTTATATATCTACAAAAATTCTCATTTTGATGACTGTATAAGTGATCTTTTGATTTAAGATCACCAAAGTATTTCATATATGTGTTTTGATACTATTTATAGCCTATTCTAATCAAGACTAGTTCATATAGCAGTCACTAGATAGGATTCATCACTCCAAAGTAATTATAGAGAATGTTTTGTTATTCTCAATTAATATTAAACTCGAGAAATACTTGGCTAAGGTGGAATGACTTCTTGAAAATATTTCTCAAATGTCATTAATTGAATCAATTACTAATGGTGGAGAACAAATATGATTAGACTAAATAATAGAGATTAATTCCATACTCTATGTCTAATCAGAACATTGTATGATGAAATGAATGAATTATATGGAAAAATCATACATGGAAAGGTTAGTCAAAATTACTTTGATGTTATTAAATATTTGAGTGGTCATGATGCATTTATAGACACCAATTTTAATCTATGGTTATAAATTATTTAATTAGAGAATTATAGATTTAGATCTTTCAATTATGCCTCTTGACCTCTTTACTTTTTCTTTTAATTTTTCTTTTTATAATTCAAAAATTAGGTTTTTGGGTGGTGCATGGGCAAGTACAATAGCGTGTTTATGATTGTGTATTCAAAAATCATAAGATCCTCAAATACAAAGCAAACATAGTTTCAAAATGGGAACACAAGTGTGTATCTCTTGAACACTGGTGTGTTCATAGCCATATAACTTTTTGGAACTTTAGAATAACTTGGCTTGCATGAAACATAACTATATTGAAGTATATGAGCAAGTAAATGGGGGTGTTTATTCCCATGTACTTTTCGTACAACTTTATAACTAAGTTAAAATAGCTCTAAGTTACCCAAAACCTATTCGAATTTGTTCCTTTTGCTCCAAATAAGTGAATTACAACTTAAAAGTAAATTATGAATGAATTAAGTACCATAAACAACAAAAGTACTCAAATAAATTAGATAAATGCACTAAATATAAACCTAAAAATTCTGAAAAATTAAGCAGTTATAAAACATCCCTATGTTTAGGTGCTTGCTTGTACTTAAGCAAATTAACTTCATTACTCTCAACTTAATAAGAAATAATTCCGTGAAAGCATTTGACACGTAAAAGATATCCATCCAGATTCTCCATTATTCTTTCAATTGTAAAGTTCATTGAATTGTTAAGTACTTAATTACTTGCGTCAAATTATAAATAAATTCAATTCATTCCATAATTCTTCAAATTTTAACTCAATTCCTACCATTCCACTTAAGGCATAAAGTGAAGATACATGAAAAAAATGCTAACCTTTAAAAATTTTCTTACCACTTAAAAATAAAACCTTAAATTTAAATAATATATGAGCATATAGAAGCTTATTTGAAAAGTCATCTAACTTTTTAATGTAAGAGTAAACACTTTGTTATAAATACCCTCAATTACTTAACTAGATCACTATCTCAAATAGTTACTAGCAACACTCTTTAACTTCGACCTTTTTATTGATATAAAGCCAATAAAGTGAAATTATTTATGCTCGTTTATTAGGATACTATTATTTTTTCTTTTTCCTTTTGTTTCATTTCTTTTATTTATGTGTGGGGTAATGATAATGCTAAAAGTAAATGTACACAAAGTATCATCATACAAATTAAGTTTCCAGAGTTAATGAATTAAATTAAAATCAACTTAATCATCAAAACTCATAATTATTTGCCTAAATAAATCACTTCACAATCATAACCAAACTCATAATGAATCATCTTAATCAACATCCTTTTAAAAACATATACTAAATTATTAGTTATTAAGCTAATTATAACAAAATTGATAAGCTTGATTGCTAAATCCCTACCCCACACTTAAGTTGTACATTATCCTTAATGTATAAGATATGTAAGAACAGTGAAAAACATGAAAAATAATGAGAGAAGATGGGGATAACTAATATTCCCCTAATAATAAAAGATTTCTAGCTTTATCCAATGTTATTAACATCCATCTAGTGCCGATGAAATCTTCTCTACTATAAAGCATTAAGATGATGTAGCTTTTATAGCTTGTGGAACTTCATAAAAAATCACACAAATAGAAACATAATACTAAAATTAAAAAAAAAACTAAACTACTAATGAAAATCCTATGAGCTACTTAATTAAAACAAAACATATAATTGTTGCCTCCAAACCAATGATTATTTATGGGTCTTTTAGTTGAAATTCTCATCAAGACCTTCTTTAACCTAAATCTATATTCAGTGGCTTGCTTTTACTAGTCTTACCAAATAAGAGCTCATTAGTCGGCAAATAGGTTACATGCTGCAATATAATAAGGGCATATGGTATCGAATTAATAAGACCAAGTAAATATGCTAATGTCATTTTTAGTAACAAACAGTCAATATAATAGGAAATAATAAAACCCTCAGGATCTTTGATTGACTCTCGTAGCTTGTTCTATGGGAAGTAGGAGCCATTTATACTTAAGTTACTAAAAATAATTAGTCAATAGCCTCTTCATTTGGCTCCTCCTCTTTATCTTCCTATGTCTCATCTTTCTTCTCTTCTTGAATAATAACTTCCTCCTTTTCTTCAACCTCTAACTCCTCTCTGCACATAAAATTATCATGTGAACTTGTTCTCTTAAATTTGGATTGGTGTCTAGATAAAACACCCACTTGCTCTTCAGAAACAAGCCAATTGAGCTGTCCAATCAAAATTCTAAATTAAGAAAAGAGGTGAATAACTCTTTAGTTTTATGAAAGGTAGCCTTGGTTGTTGTAATGTCTTTCATGAGGAGCTCCTCGAGACGTGGATCCTCCTCTTGCTGCTATTATTCTAGAAATCTATATGAAACTTGGTCATTTTATATAAAGTGAGGATAGTTGCTCCACCATAGCTTTTCAGTATCACTGTAGTTGCTCCACCTTAGCTTTTCAGTATCACTATAGGTGATGTTTTGATGCCTTTTCCTCATGCAAATTGGTTTCTCCCATATGTGATCTAGTGTTTGACATTAATGATTGGTATTACCAAAATGTCACAACACATTATAAACATTGGTTGAGCTTCCACATACATATTACCACGCTTCTTATTCTAAGCTTCCAATGTCAACATCAGTGATGTCATATAATAATCACCTAGAGAATATTGTCCTCTCCATCCTTCTATTGTGTTGGGTAGTTGTAGTAATAAATACCCAAATCTTATAAATAAGCCATAAACACAAGATCAAGAAAGAATGCTTTAAGGATAAATAAATAAGGATAAAAAGAAAAGAAATAAGAACTACATAAAAATGAATATATTAATAAAAATAAGGTTTTCCTAATGTTACAGTCCGTGACAATGGTGCCAAAAACTTGATTTTTTATACCACAATCATATGATGTAGCTGTAGCTAGCATTAGTAAGTCCAGGTTGATTCAATAAGGATTATAATTATTAGTACTAATCATCTTTTTATTATCTAGTCTAATAAATCATGGCAATGGAAATTGATCAAATTTAAAATTTAAAATAATAAAATAAAACAAGTCATCATAATTGATTAACTAGAACGAAGATTAAACTAATAGAAATTAATAAAGATAGTGATGCCCAGATTTTGAATTCCCCTTAAGACTTTTCATATAGTTAATAATTTTCAATTTAAACTAAAGTTCATTGGAACGTGAAAATTATTCAATTATGCTAATATCTTTCTCAAGATTATTAACAACTAATCTTAGGTTAATTAATCAAAATCTCTTTCTAATTAAAACTCCTAAAATTGTATTAATTAATTTATAATTTTCGTTATTAGGTTTGACCTCAATATGGAAGATTTATGTCAACCTTTGGGTTGATGTGTAACTCTTTTCATTTATGCTAAATTAATTCATACAAAGGATTACTTGAATTAACATACTAGTATTATTAATTTGAGAATAGGAAAGAACACATAATTGAATCTTAATTAAACTAAAAGATAAATTAAATTAAAAAGAAATCACTATAAGGCCCATTCTAGGATTTATCTTATCTAGGTACCATAAAGTGCTTAGATCCTAACAATATAAAACATAGCAATAAGACTAAAAGGAAAACCATAATTTAAAGGAAATATGATGAAATCCTTTTTAACCTTAAAGAAATTCACTTCAAAGGGGTCTCCTTGCTTGTTCTTCGTTCTCTCTATCATTCTAGGCCTTTCAATTATGCCTCTCAACCCTCCTTCTTACTTTTTCTTTTATATTTTCATTTTATATATCAAAATTGGGTTTTTAGGTGGTGTACAAGCAAGTACATGAGTGTGTTCATTGCTATGTACTTGAAAATCATGAGATCCTTAAATCTAAAGAAAAAATGGGCTCAAAATGGAAATATGGGAATGTGAACTACAATCTAAAGACAAAATATGAATGAATTAAGTACCATAAATAATTAAAAAAAGAAATGAGTGAAATGCACTACATAGAAACATAAAAATATAAAAAATTAAGCACTTATTGAGAAGCAAGTTGAAAATGTAACCAACACTAGAATCAAAGGATAAATGGTGCCATTCTTGCACTATTACAGGAGTGCCGAAGAATATAATGTAACCAATTTCAAAGTCATATCTACAATAGGCAATAATATTTTGTGAGGTTTTTTAGACTGGAGTTTTACAACAAAACTAACATTAGAGTTTAATATGTAATCAATATTGAACTATCTTTGGTTTACATAGTTTTGTCTATAATAGGATTGGTGCTAGTTATGGTCTAAGATGAATGCCATGGTTATGATTTTTTCGGATTACATAGTTTTGTCTATAATAGGATTGGTGCTAGTTATGGTCTAAGATGAATGCCATGGTCATGATTTTTTCGGATAGAGTTTTATTATTTTCAAGTTGCTATTTCCTTTTAAAACTATAGTTTTAGGGTTTTTTTTATGCCTATAATAGGATTAATGATGTTCGTAATTGACATATTATAGTATTATTGATTATTCAAAACTATGGGAAAGTTTTTCTTCCATCTTTTAGAGTGCTCCTGCTTAATTTTCTTTACAAACTTTGATCTTATCTAGCTAACTAATAGCCATCAAAACCCTAGGATCTATTGGTAAGGGTATTAGAATTTAGTATCAAAGCTTAATTATATATTCATTTTCATTCTTAATATCATTGTTTATGTAGTTAATATTTGTTATTATTCTTGTCTTTATTAAAATTTTGTTGATAAAAAATTGTTCTTGAGTTTATTTTAATTATTTCTTGAATTCAGGTTAATAAAAAATAGTTGCAAAGTTTTATAAAGGAAAAGCATTATAAGTTTCATCTAAAATAAATACAAAGTGACAAGTAACTGAATCAATCATTATAAAAAAGTTATTCCTATTCCAACAAGAACAAGGAATCCTACAACCAATGATATTCTATTTATCTAGTTGTTCTTACTTTTATTGCCTTTTTCTTACTTTGATTAATTACTTTGATTCATTCTTGTCTAATTCTTCTTTTTTATTATATCTAATTAGGTTCCTTTGAACTCAATTTTATATGTTGAGTTTTCTTGTTCGTTGATCTCTATTTTTATTTTTGTTTTCTTTATGCTTAAATTTTCTTTTGTAGGAGTATTTGACAAAGGAAAAAGATTTAAACTAGCTTTCTTAACTTAGATTGTCTAATTTACGAAGAAAATTAAGTCAATAGTTAGGTTGTGAGTCAAGTGTATCTTTGAAAGAAATATAATAAATTTTTATACATGTTCAATCTATGTCAAAGTTGAAGTATAACCTTATCCAAAGATATGGTAGTTAGTGAAGAGAGAACGAGAATGGACTAAGAATTCTATGGGAACATCATTCAAGGCAAACTTAAGTAAATTATTTGATAATTTAGGGAATTTAGGGAATGCTTGTATAAACAAGATGTTTTCATTGTTAGATTATAGCATACTCCACCTATAACTGCTAAGGTGGATGACTTTAAAATGATTGATGAAGTTAAAGGAGCTATTAAGTACTTAGGAGAATTAAACCTAAAGGGTGATAGAGGAGGAAGAGGAGGAAGAATCGTGAGTAAGGAGGGCCAAGTTTGGCATAAGATATAAAATGGAGTATTACAAACGGGTGGATAAAAGCATAAGAAGTATCAAGATGGCAATGCCATCTTTTATAGGGAAGATCAATCCAAAGACTTATTTTAAGTAAGAGAAGCAGGTGGAGCTAGTATAAATTGTTATAATTTCTTAAAGAAGAAAAAGTTTAATCTAGCTACAGAAAAGTTAGTGACTATTTAGCGGATTAGTAGGATTGTTAAATTCTCACTGGGAGGAGGAACTGAGAGCTACCTACTGATAATTGGGAGGAGATGAATTTGGTGATGAGGAAGCGATTTATGCTAAGTTCCTATTATAGGGAGCTCTACTAAAGGTTATAAATATTAAATCAAGACTCTAAGAGTGTAGAGGACTACTATAAAAAGATGGAGGTTACCATAGATAAGAAAAATGTGAAGGAAGATAAGGAAGTGATAATGGGTCGATTTATTTTTATACTGAACCTCAGCCAATGTTATGAAGTTACACCATTATATGAAATTGAAAGATGCAGTGCATATGGACATGAAGGTAGAAAGAGAACTTAAAAGTAGGCCTACTAATCATTTTAGTGTGCCTAATGGAATTTCTTCATCATTTAGCAAACCTTAGAGTAAAAAGGATAAGGCTATAAAGACTAAGTACAAAGTAACTAAGCCAAAAGAGAAGGCACCTAATGGAGAGAAAGTTGAGGTCAATTTCATTTCCATAACTCGGGATTAAGATGTCAAGTGTTTCAAGTCCTTGAGGAGAGGACATATAACATCTTAGTTTTCTAATACGAAAGTAATGATAATAAGGGAGGATGACAAGTATCTCATTAAAAGTGAAGAGGAGATAGAGGATGAGATGCCTAAATTAGAGGAAGTTAATAATAAAAAAGTGTATTATAAGACCTAAGGTAGGGAGGATGTAAGTCACTAGGATTGTGATAAGTATTCAAGCAGGAGGTAATATAGAAAATAATAAAAGGAAAAATCTTTTTCATACCATGCAATATAATCATAGATGAGGGAAGTTATGCTAATCTGGATAACGTAGAGTTGGTGGATAAGTTATGGTTATTAGCTATAAAACACCCTAAACTATACAACCTATAATCATTTTAAGAAATTAGGAAGGTTAGGGTAACAAAGTAGGTGATAGTTTCTTTTTTCGTTGGAAGGTAAAAGGATCAGGTATTGTATGATATGGCTCCTATTTCAATGGGTTACAATCTTTTAGGATGTCCTTATTATAAAAACATATATTCACTTACCGTAGATAACAAATCGATCATTCTTTCTCCATTATTAGTAAAGAAAGTGTATGAAGACCAACTTTAAGATATATGAGATTGAATTAGAAAGAGTGAGAGAAAATAAATAAGAATAAAAACCTAGGGATTTTTCAAACACTTTACAAAAAGAAAAAATAAAAGTGAAACACGTAGGAAAGAAGTGACATTAATAGTTAGAGTGAGGGATGTAAGAAATGCATTCTTGGCTAAGTTCCTTTGTTTTTTTAATAAATAATCTTTAGTTTCTCACAAAGTCAATGTTATACTTTCTCGAGCAGTGTTGTGTCTCTTTGACAGGAGTTTAAGGATCTCCTTTAAGAGGATATATTGAAGGGATTACCACTTATGTGAGAGATTAAACACCAAATCAACTTCATTTTAGGAGTGCAGATTTTAAATAGACCAACTTATCAGATAAATATAGAGGGGAACAAGTAAATGCAAAAGCAGGTGGATGAGCTTTTAGAGGATGGTTATGTGAGGGAGAGTCTAAGCCTATATATTGTTCCTATCTTACTAGTCCTAAAGAAAGATGGAATATAAAAAATTTATGTAGATTGTCATAACATTAATAAAATCACTTTAAAATATCAACATTCTATTCCTAGATTAGATGATATGGATGACAAGTTGTTTGGTGCTTGTTTATTCTCTAAGATTGATTTAAAATCTTGATACTATCAAATTAAGATTAAAAAAGGAGATGAGTGAAAAACTACCTTTAAAACTAAACATAGATTGTATAAGTGGATATTAATGTATTTTGGTTTGACTAATGCGTTTAGTACTTTTACGAGATTGATGGACCATATTTTACGTAGATATTTAGGCAAATTTTTATAGTATGCTTTGATGATATTCTTATATACAACCATAAATGGGCATGTTGAACATTTATTAAATGTTTTGCATATGCTTAAGCAAGAAAAATTGTATGCTAATTAAAAGAAGTGTACATTTTCACTAAAAAAAGTTATGTTTATTAAATATTTGGTAAATGCAAAGAGTGTAAAGGTAAGTGAAAGATATTAAAGACTGGATAACACCCAAAGTTGTGAGTGATGCTAAGATCTTCCATGGTTTAGCTACTTTCTATAGGCAATTTGTAAAGGAGTTAATTAAAATTGTCGCATTACTGACTAAGATGATAGAGAAGAGTTTAGGGTTTAAATAGGGTGAAGATCAAGAGAGAGCCTTTATATTGTTGAAAAAGAAGTTGAGTTTGACTATTATGTTAGCTTAATCTAACTTTGCCACTACTTGTAAGATTAATTATGATACTTTAGGAGTAGAAATTGGAGTAGTTTTGATGTAAGATAGAAGACTAATAACTATTTTATTGAGAAGATTAGTAGGGAGAGCTTAAATTATCTAACATATAATAAGGAGACTTGAGTAGAATTTTGTAAATGTATTGTCTCTCTGCCTTTCAATGTAGCTTATTGATGCCTTTATAGCTTTGAAATGAATTATTCTTTAATTTTCAAAAAAAGGAGATGCTTGCATTGGTGAGAGCATTAGAGGCTAAGCAACATTACTTATGGCCTAAAGAGTTTATAATACATACATATGATGAGTTACTGAATTATATCTAGGGTCAAAGTAAGTTGAGTAGAAAATGTCCTAAGTGAGTAGAGATTATAGAGAGTTTTCTTTATGTAATAAAATATAAACAAGGCATGGAAAATATAATATCCAATGCAATATTTAGGAGACATATATTATCAAGTGATGTGAATGCTAAATTAATGGCTTTTGAGTATATAAAATACTTATATATTAATGATTCCGAATATCATAATATGTATAATGCATGTAATGTTTAAAATTTTAGGAAGTTATATAAGTACGAAGGCTATTTGTTTAGAAAAAATTAACCCTGTGTACCTTTTAGTTCTTTAAAGGAGTTGCTTGTGATGGAATTGCATTTGGGGGGGGGGGCTTTAATGGGACACTTTGGAGTTAAGAATACCTTTAAGATATCGAGTCAACATCTATTTTGGCCATTTGTAAGGAGATATGTAGAGAGGATTTAAAAGAGGTGTATTACTTATAGAAAGGCCAAATAAAAGCATAACCATATGCCTTAGATATAACTTTACCTATACCTAGTGAATCATGGATAGATCTTTTGATGGACTTTTTCTTAAGGTTACCTATGTCTAAGAATGGTAAGGATTCAATTTTTGTAATGGTGTATAGGTTTTCTAAGGTATCACATTTCATTCTATGCCATAAAACTAATGATGCATCCTATATTGCTAAGTTATTTTTTAAAAAGATTATTACATTGCATGGAGTTTATAGAACTATAGTGTCAGATAAAGATGTTAAGTTACTTTTGGAAGAGTTTATAAGGGAAATTGAGGAGTAAGTTATCGTCTTCTACAATTTGTCATCTATAAGCTAATGGTCAAACCAAGGTGGTTAATAGGACTCTAGGGGCATTATTATATGTTATTATAAGTAAGAATCTTTATAATTAGGAACACTCATTTCTTTTTATTAAATTTGCTTATAATAGGATTGCTTATAGTGCTATAAGTTTTAAGCCATTTGCGATTGTTTATAGATTTAAAATATTAACTTATTTAATCTTATGCATATTCCTCTAAGTAAAGTAGTACTTTATATGTTAATAAAAAAGTTGAGCTAGTGAAAAATCTTGATGAGAAGGCAAGGCTAAACATTAAGAAGATGACCTTACAATAAGTTAAGTAAGCTAACAATGGGAGGAAAGAAGTGATATTTGAACATGTAGATTAGGTTTAGGTGTACTTATGAACAGAGAGTTTCCTAGTAAGTGGAAATATAAGTTATAGCCAAGATAAGATGGATTGTTTGGAGTTGTGGGAATACTAAACTACAATGCTTATAATATTAACTTTCCAAGTGACTATGGTGTTCATACTACTTTCATTGTGGCTGCTTTATCTCTTTTTATTTTATAGAGGCAGATGTTGATTAGAGTATATTTTTTTAAGAGAGAGAAAATGGTGGAATCAGGCATCTGCTACTCAAACTTTAAAGATTGCTATAGATCTTTTAAAGGATATTGGGAGATTGTTAATATAAAGTAAGGCAAGGCAAGGAAGCCAAAGTAGCGATCAATAACTTAATAGTGGATCTCCATATAAGAGGTGGAGGAGCTTTCCTACTTCCAAAAGTTGAAGTTAGACCTAAGAGGTGGAGCTTTCCTACTTCCAAAGGTTGAAGTTAGACCTATCATTATGATCCAAATAAAGAAGCAAGCTAAATAAGAATAGTTATAGAACATAATCAATGTTAAACTTAGAGGATAATTGATATAGGTCTTACACTGTTGCTTAAGTGCTAAAGAAAAAGAATGTAACTTATGCTAGAGTCATACCTATAATCGACCATTGTCTTTTGTAAAGGATTTATGGACTAAAGTAACTAATCTTTGGTTTACGTAGTTTTGTTTAGAATAAAAATAATACTTATTATGGTCTAAAGTAGGTATTAGTGTTGTGTTATTTTTAGATAAGGATTTATTATTTTCAAGTTCTTATTTCCATTTAAAACTCTAGTTTTAGGGTTTTATTCTTATAAGAGGCTCAAAGATGCTCATACTTAATAAATTATGTTATTATTGATTATTCAAAACCATTGAAGAGTTTTTCCTTTATCTTTTAGATTCTTCTTACTCAAGTTTCTCTAAGAACTTTTATCTTATCCAGATCACTAATGGTGATCCAAATCTTAAGATCTTATTACTCCCAATCCCTTATTTTCTCTAGTATGGCGATTCATTTCCTTTTTTCATATGCTTTTATGTTTGTTTTTTATGGTTTAACTTGTGATTGATAGACCGGTCCTAAGTTTTATTGTATTGATAACCAATCTTGTTAATCATATTGGTAAGTATTATATCAAAGAGAGGCTACCTATGAATAACCCAAGAATTATATCCTACCTATTGTGGTTCTCTCACTTGATGAATCGCCATTAAATAGTCTAACCATTCATTCCTATAACTCACAAACAACATTCAATGGTGAAAAACCATACATTTCAAACAAAGAAATTTGAGCCACTAAGATTCACTAATTGGATAGTGCCTACAGATATTAGTTTGGAGGCAGATGTGAGGGGATTGATTAAGTTGATAGTTGGTGGAAGTTTTTTAAGATCTAAGAGCTAATATATTGAGAGTTACTTCTATATTTTATTTTCACGTTTAAATTGGATGAAAAGAAGATAGTGTAGGATGATGACTCAATGATCCAGTTTAAATTAGGGTAAGTCAACCATCACTTTAGGTACAACTAATTCTCTATTCAATTTAGTTTATATGTGAAGGACCATATAAGATCTATGATTGACACGCTTACTAGAGTTTTAGGGAGATTCAAAGGTTGATGCACTTGTATATTAGGATATAATTACAATTATCTTACCCTATTTAGCCACAGTTTTAAGGCTTAATGTATGTTTATAAGTTTTTAAGACACTCTTCATATGTGAGGTATGATAACATCAATGTAGTGACCAATAAGGACTTATTATTCTTGTACTACATGAGAGAGCGAGTGTGATGCCACTTGGGATATGCATTCATTCATCTAATTAAAGGGTATTTCCATTGGTCAAATTTTTATGTGATAAGTGGTGGGTCCATTATAACTAGGTTAGCTAAGAGGTTTGGAGTGAGGTGATAAGAGTAATTTGATAATCTTTTGCACTCTCATATTGATTAGTCATGATATGCTGAGATTTAAAGGAATGGTGGAGTTAAAGGTAATGATCAATTATATTTGTAAGTGCATAGAATCGATTGCAGCAAGTTATTAAAACTGGAGTATTCTAGAATATCAATGTCATAAGGCCTATAATACTTAGCCTATAATTCTATGTTTATTAATCCTAGTCAAATAATTAAAATAAATAAAACAAGAAATTTTAAAATAGTTAAATGACAAAACTAATGAAAGCAATACAATTACGCTAGTGCAAAAAAAAGAGATAAATGTTAAGACTTTAAGATTCACTTATGTGGAATTCTAATTATTGTACTAGATTGATTATCATGGTTAAAATGAAAATTAACCAAATGTATCTATGCCCTATCTTAAGGCACACAAGTATATCTAATTAGGTAATTACTGTTTCTCGATGCACGATTCATCCTAATCAAACCTATTAGGTATAGTTAATCTATTTGTTATCACTCTAGTCTAAGGTAATTTTCTTTCTCTAAATATAGAATGTTTATTCTTCCAATGCATGGATCATCCTTCTCCTTTTAGTATTTCATACAATCCCTAAGATTGAATCTATGATGATCAAGTATAAATCTAAAAATTAAAATAAAAAGAATAAATTTAACCAAATAATCATCCATCACACATTAATAACTAAAAGATCCATGACAAACTACATCCTTAACCCTAACTAAGGTTTTAGTTACTAAATATACAAAAACTAAAATAAATCATTCTTGTTATAAGAGAAGGAATATAAATAAAGAATTAGAAGAGTTGTCATGGTCTTCTCCAATTTTACTCCAAATCCTTTCTTAACACTAAGAAATACTAAAACTATAAAACAATCATAAGGTGGCTATCACACATCTCCCGTAAAAGTCCCCTAAACTAACCTTAATGAGAACATTTATAAATAGGGTTACAAAATAGTTTCCTAGAGTGCTTAAAATTGTGTTTTTGCACATTGTTGGAATTTATACATAAGAATTGGCATCAAACCAGCAACCATATTAATGTTATTCTTTTATGTAATTTTTTAAAAAAATATGTCAAGTTTGGCACCAATCATTTATGTGACAGTTTAAATCACCCGCCCACAGATATTGCCCGTTTTAGGCCTTGGCCTAGCTAAGCCCTCATAGTTTTACTCTTTCCACCCCCGGGAAAATGTGTTTATGGGGGAGAGGTATCCATACCCTTATAAGGAGTACTTCGTTCCCCTCTCTAACCGATATGAGAATCTCACAATCCATCCCCCTTTAGGGCTCAACGTCTACGCTGACATACTGGTTCAGGTACTAGCTCTGATACCATTTGTAACAGCCCAGACCACCCTACTCACAGATATTGTCTACTTTGGGCCTTGGCCCAGCCAAGCCCTCAAGGTTTTGCTTCTTCCACGTCCAGAAAAACGCATCTTTGAGGGAATGGTATCCATATCTTTATAAGGTGTACTTCGTTTCCCTCTCTAACCGATATAGGAAGCTCACAATCCACCCCCTTTAGGGCTTAGCATCCTCACAAACACACCGGTCTGGGTACTGGCTCTGATACCAATTTAATTGTCACGACCCAGAACCACATCGAGCACATGACAACCGCTGCATACCCGAGCTAAAGATACTCACAATACCCTTAACCAGACTATGTAAGGCTAACTAAATATCTTTAAAAAAACATTTACAAACCATAAGATAATCAAGAGTTAATTTAGAAATTTATAAAGCATATCAATATAATCATGAGCCACTATACAAAAAAAGTACAAAATAGAGATTACTCACATGCGGTAATACCTTGAAAATGTCAAAAGACTGCATGAACTACTCAGAGCTTCAAGCTTACCAAATTAACCTGCATGGTTGGAAGGTGGAGGGGGGTGAGTACACTATGTACTCAGTGAGCGGGAAAAAGACATATGTCACAAATAGAACCCGGTACACACTAAAATGGTCTAAATAAACTAAGGATAGTTTTACACATCTAACATGCACATAACCACCTATGAAGTGAATATGTATGACATAGAAAGACATAGACCTAGTATATGACTCTTACCATACTGGTTAGGAACCACAGAGGCCTAGCCTATTTATTACTCTTTCAGTGAACATAGGTTCCATTTCCAGTACGCATGAGCAGAAAAGCATCATATGTAAAAATCAAATCTCGTCAGGAAGCCAAATCTCACAATAAGCCAAAAAATTAAGTGTGTCACCACTAGTCAGCCAAACTCATGTGCACACCCACAAAATCCCAGTGTTAGCTCGACTTTCATTTGTGGTGAGTCCAGAAAATGGTTGATAAGAGTGTCATGACCCTAGGTGATGACCTCATTGGTGACCAGACCTCTAGGTGTACAATTGTGTCATTACAAGGACTCAACTTTTATGTACCAGTATCAAAGGTATGGGGGTCGCTTAATCTGTTATGACCAGCACACAATTGGCCATTTGTTTCCTCACCAATCACAAAAAAAATCGTAAACAAATATTAGTTAAAAAAATCAAGGTACCATGCCTTTATTTATCAATCCAACCAATAAAATAAAACCTTTCCATGGCTCTAAGCCAAAAGAGAACACATACATGCAGTATACATGACTCGATTATGCATATGTAAGTTCCAAAACATTATTTGATGCAGTGAAAGTCATCT
Organism: Erythroxylum baracoense; assembly: GCA_025629805.1. Classification (NCBI taxonomy): domain Eukaryota; kingdom Viridiplantae; phylum Streptophyta; class Magnoliopsida; order Malpighiales; family Erythroxylaceae; genus Erythroxylum; species Erythroxylum baracoense. Next base: position 2,343,689 of record JAOTAY010000008.1, on the reverse strand, counting down.
TTTGCACTCTAAATGCAAAGTTACTTAAAAATGTAGATTTAGAAAATAACATTGTCTTTTGCACTTCAATTGTAGTTTTGTTGAAAATAGTAACATTCCTCAAAATACGAAATAAAGACATCAGTTTCACTCTAAGTGCAAAGTGTTATTCAAAAAAATTCCATTTATTAAAAATATAAGTATACTAGCATCTATTTGAGATTAAATTCTACTATGCATTACCTAGGTTCAAAATTCACATGCAAGTCATTATGCATGTCTTGGGTTATCCTAGTCCCATTTGAGAGACATGTTTTCTCCAACTCACCTTAAAAGAAGGTGTGCACTACTTTGACTTCAACAATCCTCGATACAAGCTCCTTGATTCACAACTTCCGAGCCTTTATACATACAATATACAATGTATTTACTACTCAAACATGTATCTCATATTTGTACACCATCACATAAGTGTATAAAACACAATATCATAATTTTTAAGCTATAGGTTTCGGCCATGAAGCTTCTCACCTAGTTACTTCCCTTATTATTCACATAAGCTTTCTTTTGCATTTTCCAAGGCATTTAATGCCTTGATCCAATACTTACACATTTCAAAGCATA
>JAOTAY010000008.1:2320632-2342986 GCA_025629805.1 Erythroxylum baracoense | reverse complement strand
CAAGGATTTTATCTTTAGTATTAAAACATAAAATATTAATTAAATTAATACATAAAGATAAATAAAACCTTTTCATTAATTCAAAATAATGTCATACATTAATTTGCATCTAATTGATTAGCTGCAAGGGCATAAACTAATAGGTAACATGATTTTTCAACAGTTAATATCATCAGTTAAATCCTATTGGATATGAAGAGCTGTCATAAAACATGTTTTCGAGCTTTACAAGTTTTTTTTTAGTATTTGGTAGTTGAATACCAAATTGGATTACTTAAAGCTTGAAAGATATGATAACTGTGACAATTGTTAAACAGGTGTATTCATTGTTTTTGATGTGGAAATCAGAGCCTCATTTAAGTTCATAACAAGCAATGTCTGTGATTCAGGTTGGAGATGAAGCTAGCAAGGCAAAGACTGCACCTCTAAAAATGAAAATCCAATTTATGCTTTAAGTACCACAAGATGACATCAGATCATCAACATTAATGTTCCATGTGAAAAAGAGATGGGAAACTTAAGAATCCTCAATTCATCGTAATGTTACATAATAGCAAAATCTCATTATATGATTAAGTTGGAAAGTCCATTGACTTGAAGATGCAAACTACAATGGGAATAATCTTTAGGAAACAACGGATGAATGCTGCCTCGAGCTCTTAAGTGTTGTCATACTAGAAATATTATCTGTAGGTAAGTGGTTTTAGCTAATGTTTTAAAAATTGGACCGAGCATCAAATTGGTCAAAGAAAATGTTTAAGGTTTAAAGATTCAACTATTATTAAACCATTATAAAATCTGTATGTAATAAACAATAAGTAAAACCTATAAAAATAAGACAGATAGCTCATTTGAGTGCTTTGTTTGTTTTACGATGACTCTTCTCTCTTTGACCTTGGGTGCTTTGTTTATTCTCTTCCCTCCTTTGGACCTTGTTGTTTTGCTTGTTCTGCCATTTACTAGATATTTTGAGAGGCTCATTACAAAACATAAATGGTTCTCTTCTTCTTTATGGTGTTTTGTTTGTTCTTTATCTTTGTACATTTTGGGTTATGCAATTTCTCTTTGTATGTTGTGAACGATCCTTATTATATTCTTGATCTCATTTACGATTCTGCATATTAGGGAAGATTTCAACTTGCTGTGATGATTGAACTACAGTGGGTTTGTAATTTCTTTATGATTATTTTGTTAGCTCAAGACTTATTAATGATTTTGATAATGACCTTATAATATTTCAAAATTTAAATTGGATTTATTTCCTTTTATTTCTAATGAGTTAATTCTCAAAAGGAAATAAAATTATATGATAAATGATTCATTTCTTGCAAAAACCTTCTTTATAAACTTAACCTTATTTATTCTACAAAATTTGGAAAGATTCTACTAATCACATATTTCGTCAATCAGCTCCAGATTTCTTTTAACGATTGATTATTGCAAGATTCTAGTAGAGATAATAATGATGATTCAAAGTCAAATTCATAATGGAAATGAAGCAATGACTAGTTGAAGAAAATGTCTATTTAAGCAAAAGCCACTAAAGTTGCGAAACAGAGAAGCATGGAAGGAAAGAAGAGAGAAACCTAAATTATTGAGATATATCAATACTCTTGAAAGTCATATCATTATCAAATCTCTTGTGCCTTAGAAAGTGACAATTCTTTTTGAGAGAGATCATTAAATCTCATATGGAGCAAATTATTTCTTTATTTGGTAAGAGCTTGTAGAGGCTAGCAAAATACTACTAGTTTGGAAGGTTGAAGAACTTTAAAAAATATGTACTAGTGGAAAGGTTGGAAAACCTTGAAAAATATGTACTAATTGGAAGGTTAGAGAATCTTGAAAAATATGAACTCATGAGTTTGAATAGGCTCGTCAAATTATTGATTAGTGTTATAGTGAAACACTTAAGTTGGATACTTGGAGACTGGACGTAGACTTGGGTTATAAGCTGAACCAGTATAAATCGATTGCGTCCTTCTCTTTCTCCTCTTAACTTTTAGATTTCCGCATTATATTATGTGTGTGTTGTTTTTAAGAGATTCCTTTACTTTTATAATAGGCTCCTTCTGTTTTCAATTTGCTAAAGATTCGTTTCATTTTAACAGGCTCCTTTTGTTTTAATTTGTCTTAATTGGATTTATCCTTTGGTAGACTCCTATTGTTTAATAGGCTTTTATCGCTTAACAGGTTCCTCTTACTTTGCAGGCTCCTATTGTTGCTTTAAACTTCAACAATCTCCTATCATTTTATTCTAATTAAAATTATCTCTTTCATGTGTTTGCTTTATCATTTAGTATCAAAGCAAAGTTTTCACATTTATTGTGTTTCATAGCACGTGATAGATCATGGCAAACAACTTGAGAAGTTTTGAAGGACAATCTATCTTAAAGTCTCCTTATTTCAATGTAAACAATAACTCATACTAGAAAGAGAAAATGACCATTTATCTTAAAATGGTGCTCTCAGCTCTAATGTAGGGGGAGAGTTAAGAGTCAGTTGATGATATATTTTCGCATTGCATGATTTTGGACATGACATGTTGTATATCTCTTCTATAACTTTGTTGCTATTTTTTGCCTGATTTGTTCTTTTCCCTTTATTTTTTTATAATAACAAAGGGAGAGAATTATTTTTGATATATGATATTTGATATACTTTCCTAAGAATTGATGATATAATATGTGATATATTTTGCTATGAAGTCTATATGGTAAAAAGGAAAGACTCCTAATTACTGTTCTTACTTGAATTTTGAAAATATATCTATTATTGTTTATCATCATCAAAAGGAGGAGACTGCTAGCTTAAGGCTTACTAATGATTTTGATGATGACCTTATAATATTTCAAAATTCAAATTAAATTTATTTCCTTCTATTGCTGGCGGTTAAATTCTCAAAAGGAAATAAAATCATATAATAAATGCTTCCTTTCATATAGAAACCTTCTTTTTGAACTTATGTTATTTACTCTACAAAATTCAGAAAGATCCTGCTAATCACGTATTTCGTCAGTGAGCCCCAGATTTCTCTTAATGATTGATTATTGTAAGATTCTTGCAGAGATAATATTGAATATTCAAAGACAAATTTAGGTCAGAAATGAAGTAATGACTAGTTGAAGAAAATGTTCATTCAAGCAATAGTCACTAAAGTTGCGAAACAGAGAAGCATAGAAGGAAAGAAGAGAGAAAACCAAATTATTGAGATACATCAATACTTTTGAAAGTCATATCATTATCAAATCTCTTGTATCTTAAAAAGTGACAATTCTTTTTTAGAGAGATCATCGAAGCTCATATAGAACAAATTACTTCTTCATTTGTTGAGGGCTTGTAGAGGCTAGCAAAATACTACTAGTTTGGAAGGTTAAAGAACCTTGAAAAATATGTACTCATAGGAAGGTTGGAGAACTCTGAAAAATATATACTCGTTGGAAGGTTGAAGAACCTTGAAAAATATGTACTCGTAAGCTTGAAGAGGTTCGTCAAATTACTGCTTGATTTTATAGTGAAATACTCAAGTTGGATACTTGGAGACTGGACTTAGGCATGAGTTGTAAGCCGAATAAGTATAAATCGACTGCATCCTTCTCTCTCTTCTCTTAACTTTTATATTTCTGTATTATATTGTGTGTGTGTGTTGTGTTTAAGAGGTTCCTTTATTTTTATAATAGGCTCCTTTTGTTTTCAACTTGCTAAAGGTTTCTTTCATTTTAACAGGCTCCTTCTGTTTTAATATGTCTTAACTGGATTTATCCTTTAGCGGGCTCTTGTTGTTTAACAAGCTTCTATGGCTTAACAGGCTCCTCTTACTTTGTAGGCTCCTATTGGTACTTTAAACTTCGACAGGCCCCTGTCGTTTTATTCGAATTAAAAATATCTCTTACGTGTGTTTGCTTTATCATTTTCTTAATTGCTACCTTGTTATTCCATTGCTTTGTTTTTCTATCTGATTTAATGATTCCCCAATTTTCCATTGATGTTTGTTTATTGGATTGGCAGAGCGATCACTGGTTCTCCACCCACTTCACGAAGTAGATCCAAAAGTGACCACTTAGAGGAATCTTGCTCTAACTTCCAAAGGGAAAATTGCTTGTCTGTTAGTGACTTATTGTGAAGAAGAACCTTATTTACGGTTCTTCACAATTCATAAAAAATTGGTCGATTTATTGTTTAATTGGCCGGTTTCATTCATAACAGTTAATAATAAAAATCGAACTGAAAATTAAGTCGATTGAAGCTTAATTCGGTTGAACCAGCTGCTCCGTTCCAGTTTTAAAATAATTGGTTTTAGCTTTAGCAAGATTTATGAAAGCCATATAAGGTACTTGGTGATGGATATTCCTTCGCAATATATATCTGGTACCGGTTTCAAAGTAGTTGGTTTTGGCTATAGCAAGATATATGAAAGCCTGTAAGGTAGTTGGTGACGGATATTCCTTTGTACTATTTATCTGGTTGATTATACATACTTTACCACCGTTGAATAAAATTATAGGGTAATTAAAGATTGACTCTGGGCCTTCAGATTGCGTTGAATCGTAATCAACATTTATGTATAGCCACAAATTTCTGTAGGTCCCAGCAAAATTTGTGGCTCTGCATGTATGGAACAAAATTGGTCTCGGACAAATGGAACAGAAGAATTGGTTAAACTACATGAGATAATACACAGAAGAACAAAACGCTATGCGACCCGTCGTTTGCTGTCGCGTCTTTAGGTCGGACGTTTGCTCGCTCCTCTTCGCGCGGAGCAAACTGTTTCTACCAACGCATTGTGAAGTCAAGACATCACGCTTTGGGATCTGCGCTACCAATCTGAGGATGGAGAAGAATAATAGTGATGAACAACATCAGCAAAGTGTGGAACAGAGTACGACCATCAAATTCAAGACTGAAGTTTACAGAGTGCAGAGCATTTTAGACAGTGACCCTTCTGGTAATTCTTATCCCTTTTCGAAAATCCATTTCTGGGTTTCCTTTTTCCTGCATGGATTTCAGTAAAGTTGCTGGCTTTCATAGTGAGTACTTGTAAAGTTGGTCCTTTTAGAGGTGAGTACAGAAGTTTAATCGGAATGTTCTAGATTATCTACCGTGCTCTCATATGTCTCTCTGGGATCCTATGTTTACCATGCATCTTTCTCGCACACTACTTGTCGTTAATTTTACCAGTTGGCTGGGAGAAGTGTTGGGAAGAGGGGCAGACTCCCTGGGATTTAGGACAACCGACACCAATTCTTATACAACTCCATGAAACAGGATCCCTCCCTAAGGGAAGAGCATTAGTGCCAGGCTGTGGAAGTGTAAGTTTGAGATGCTATATATCATTCCCTTTGTAGTTTTGAGAAGTTTATAGATTTTTGGTGATAAATATATCCACCTTTCAGCGCAAATTGAGAATTTTGCACATGTATTCTTTCCACTATTTTGATTTGTTTCTCTTATTTCTCATCTATTGAGTTTCATTAATTTATTATGTCTATGCCAATTTATCCATAGAATAATGACTTCTAATATTTTCATATATAGTGAAAGTAACATGCATATTGCTGTCAAAAGATTGGTTTAAATCATCAAAAGAAAAGGGTGGAAATTTCTTGATGAGTATGAAAATTGATATTTACGGACTATTATTGTTATTTGTTCATGATATTGCTTTGTGTTCAATTATCTTATTTGGACTATTGACGTCAGAGCCCAAAAATGATTGAAACATATTGTGCAAAAAGAGTCTAATTCTTCCTAATTCTGTATCGTTGACACACTGAAAATTAGCAGGGTTATGATGTCGTAGCAATTGCATGTCCTGATCGCTATGTTGTTGGATTAGACATCTCGGAAAAGGCCATTAAGAAAGCAGAGGAGGTACTATAACTGAAATATTGATTCTTCTTTGATATATTTTGAATGAGGTAATGGGGAAGGCGGCTATTAACCTTAATCGTTTCTTCTGCAATGTGCTTAGAAAGGCACCTTACCTGTGTAATACAACAAGAATATCAAATGCAAATTCCTGTAATGGAAATTGAACTGTGCAATGCATCCTGTTTAATGTTGGCTTGTCAATCAATCTAAATGTGTGGAAAATTGGTTAAATAAACCTTAATTTCTAGCTAATTAAATGCCTTATATTCATGAGATTTTATTACGGGGACCTGGGTGGATCTTTATTTTATGACATGGCTCCTATTAATCTTGAAAAGATAAGTATAATCCAAATGGCATCTGCAATGTAGGAGGAACTATAAATATTCTTATTTTCTCCTAGCTTACATTTACTTGGATATGTGTCGCCATTGCAATGTAAATCCTTTCCAGACTCTTATGGAATATGTGTAATTTTGTCTGAATTGTTTCAATTTGAATTCCAAGGCAGTTGTCTTCATTGCCACCAAATGCAAATTACTTTACCTTCATTAGAGAAGACTTCTTCAGTTGGCGCCCACCAAAGTTGTTTGATCTCATTTTTGATTATACGTGAGTAAAACTAGAGAACAAGCTTCTTCAATTGGCAGAATGAGCTTGGAGTAGTAATAGAGCATTTTTGTGCATGTAGGTTCTTTTGTGCCATTCAACCACAGATGAGATCAGATTGGGCACGACAAGTTCGAGATCTGTTAAAACCTGATGGGGAACTTATAACTTTGATATTTCCAGTAACTAGATTTTACCTTTTGCATTTTTCGTTATTTCTTGGCCTTTATGGAATTTATTTTAAATAATTTTTTTGACGCAGTTCTTACCCAACTATGCATGTGCTCATACCTAATATAGCCCTTGTGAATAAAAATTTGTTCCCAGATCAGCGATCATGTTGGTGGACCGCCTTACAAAGTCTCAGTCGCAGAGTTAGTTCTTACCTTCAGTTTCTTTCCGTATTGTGTTTAATGCCTTTTGAGCTCCAACAGATACCAGTGCTAGAAGTGCTGTTAGGGGGAATGATCTTCTTATCTTGTGAATTTGATTTGGTGTCGCTGTACTTGTCTTTCAGTTATGAAGAGGTTTTGCATCCCATGGGGTTTAAAGCAGTATCCATTGCCAATAATGAACTGGCAGTTGATGCTCGCAAGGTATAGCCAGATGGTTTTCTGATTTGACTGAATTTGCGACTTTCTGCTTTAGTGGATCACATAGCTGTCTATACTGTACGAGTAACAGCTTTCGTAAACAACAGGGAAGAGAGAAGCTTGGAAGGTGGAAGAGGTTTCAAAGCCAATCCTCATTATGATAATAACCACTATTCATATCAATTGACTAAACAAGTTCAAAAGGTGTTTCTTGCCTGTTGCTGTTGGTGATGACGGTATTTTATGGATGTTTATGTTTCAAACCTTATCTTTATATTCACAATAAGCTGCACTTGTTGTTAGTAAGCTTTGACTGAAATTGGAACAGATTACAAGGACTGGCGTACTAGCTCAACATGTGTTTATGGAAACCAAAATCTGGCCTTCAATAGATTTCAAAGATCACATGTTTTAATCCATCAATTAGATTCAGCAACAAGAAGGCTATCTAGATCAACCAAACACAACTCGAGTATGATGTTTCAAAACTCTTTTAATAAAAAAATGAAAATGTTTTTATTTTTAAATCTTCTAATTTAATTCTTAAAATTTTTAATTTTTATAAGTTAAAACTTCTGTTACTGTCATTAATTAAAATATTATATGATATCAATTAAGTCCAAATTAGACAAAATTAAAAATAACCAATAATTAGTAAAATTGTTATTTTATAACCATAAAGTTACAAGTTCAGGAATAATCTTTTTGTAAAAATACATAAGAAAAGTTGCGTCTATTATGACCCTCTTGGGATCGTCGTAAAGCGGGAGTCTTGTACACAGTATACATTTACTATTAATTAACAAAGTGATTTAAAATCGAAGTGAAAGCGTGTGTGTGTGTATATATATATATATATATATATATCTAAATATCTATTCAATGGTTTGATGACTCATCTTATAACAACCAATACTAAGGGTGTGTTTGATTGGAGGGTTAGTAATGAAACGAAATGGAACGTAACACACTTCCATCATTTGGTTGAGAGTTTCATAATGAAATGTAACAGAATAAGATGGAAGCAGAGGGTTTCATGCTACGTTCCATTCCATCATAAACAGTGAAAATAAGAAACCTCCGATTCGGAAGGTTCAGGATAGAATGTAAACTAATAAATACATACTACCTAATATACTCTCAATAATTTTTCTTAATGCCAATTATTTTTTCTAACCCTAACATAATTAATAATATTTTTATATTATTTCTCCTTATCCTAATAATAATATTTTTTATATTATTAATAAAAAATTGTATATAATTAATAATAAAATAAAAAATTTAATAAAATTTTTATTAATAAAAATAAAAAATATATAAAAATATTCTTTAATTGTTTGTATATATTTTTATATAAATAAATAATTTGTAAATATAAATCACATATAATAGAATAAAAAATATTAAATAATTAACAATAAAATAATAATCTTTTATTAAATTTTTATTATTTTAAACTAGAAAATATATAAAAAATTATTTGTCACAAACGTAAGTGACTTTTTAATTGGACATGATTTTCATTTTAAAATTATAGTGTTAAACCTCTTGTAACAATTATTTTAATATCAGAGATATAATAATCATTTATTATATATTACATTCCATTCTATTCATCTTTTAAACAATATTTCACTACATTACATTATGAACTTTTCCTTCCTTTCTAAATAACTTTTAATACATTACATTTCATTTTATTATAAATCGTTTTCTTCTATTTTATTCCGTTTTGTTTCCTTCTATTAATTAACATTCAACTCAACAAAGGGTTACTTTGCCTTTTTTATATAAAATACAACAAACGGCTAATTTCACATTCGTACGAAAATTTTCAAACATCTGTCATTTCGAGGAGCGTTTGTCGAGTGCGGGCGTAAAACAGTAGAAAGTCATGGGTAGGTCATCGTGGCATCACATTTCATGGGCAGGCCATTTGGTTCTTGTATATTACTGGAAACGTCGCCGTTCACGTGACTGTCGTGTACGCCATATTTCAAGGACCTAAGGAACACATAATCATACAACTTTTAGGGAGTGAAGCTCATCGTAAAAAGGAAAAACCGACCTTACATTGACCAAGTAATTTCAATTCAAAATGCAAATGATGAATTGCCAAGTGAGTTGGAGTTGGCTTCTTTTCTTTAAAGGATAGATTACTTGGAATAGGTGACAATGCAAGATAAGCATATACCATTAAGAGTGGACCAAATGGTATTGTCAAACTACGACACCTACTTGCCTCTACTCACACACATAGCATCTGTTTCATGTGATGCCCACTTTCTCCTTTTCATGTTTTATTCAAGAACTCCATAAGTTCTTGAAGAGTATATTAATGATTATTAAATCTGTTTTTATGTATTTTTCTTAATTCATAATTCTCATTATATTTCAAATAAGTTTTAAATATAAAAATATATCTTTACTCAAATATGTTCCCCAAAAGTCACGTGCAAAATGTGCAACTTTTCACTTAATTTTCTTGGATTGAAGTTACGGGCACAGAAGATTAGGAAAGCAAAAGGGCAGATTAGGTGATTACTTTATTTGGGGCCAAAAACGAATTTCGAGAAGTAAAAGGCAAGAAATGGTAATTTAGGACAAATAGGTGTAATCGATAGCAAATACCTTAAAGAGCGAATTCGCTGTCTGAAAGAGTTGCGTTTGAAACTTTAGATTTAAAGAGTCAGCGGCAATTTTGAGGGATTTAGAGAGAGAGAGACAGAAACAGAAGAGAGAGAGAGAGGGGCTTTCAAAAACTGTGTCTTTCTGGTCCTTTTGGCTTCGTCCATCTTATGTTTTTATTTCTGTTTTCTTGGGTATTAGTACTATTTCGTGTTGTAGACGCAGCTTGGTTGCGTGATTTAGAGAGTGCTTGTAATCCCAGGTAAGTTCCTCTATTCATTTTGGCTGGAAAGATCGATTTTTGGAGCTGAATCCAATCTGAAATTGAATTTGAGTGTGTAACTCTGATTTGTTATTCTTCATTTTTGGGTTCCTTTTTTTTGTGATTATTGAATGAGTGAGAACGTGATGTTCTCAAAAGCTGAATCCCGGAAAAGGGTAGTAGGAGGAGAGGATTCGGGTAGCCAGAAGTTGTTGAAGGAAATTGAGAGTATAAGTAAAGCTTTGTACTTGGACAAAAACCCATCAAGGAGGCCTCTTCCTTTGCCCAGTAATCGTCCTGTGTTGACTGGAAAGACCCAGTTGGTTGATTCTAAAGCGAAGCAAAGATATGGTGAAGAAGATGCTTTGAGAAAGGACAAGAAGTCAATTTGGAACTGGAAGCCATTGAAAGCTTTTTCAAGGAGTCGGAAGTTTAACTGTTGCTTCACTCTGCAAGTTCATTCCATAGAGGGTTTGCCTGCGAGATTTGACGATGCTAGTCTCTGCGTGCATTGGAAGAGACGGGATGGGGAGTTGGTGACGCGTCCTGTGAAGGTATCTGAAGGGATTGTAGAGTTTGACGACAAGTTGTTGCACACTTGTGCTGTGCATGGGAGCAGGAGTGGACCTCATCACTCTGCTAAGTATGATGCGAAACATTTCTTGCTCTATGCATCTGTTTTTGGTGCTCCGCAGCTTGATTTGGGTAAGCATAGGGTTGATCTGACCAGGCTACTCCCTCTCACGTTAGAGGAATTGGAACAGGAAAAAAACTCGGGGAACTGGACAACAAGTTTTAGGCTGTCTGGAGAAGCAAAAGTTGCCGTGATGAATGTTAGTTTTGGGTATGTTGTAATTGAGGATGGTCCTGTCCCATCTGGGAAAGACCAGAATGTTCCACAGCTCTTGAATTTGAAGCAGCATAGTGCTAGGGTTGTGAAACCTGTTTCTACATTGGGTCAACCTGATGGCAAGAGCACATTGCACAATACTGGAAGTCTTCCTACTGCGCTTAGGAAACATCTTCACTCCTCTTCCAGGTCTGTTGAGGATGTAAAGGATCTTCATGAGGTCTTGCCAATCACAAGATCAGAGCTTTCCATACCAGTGAATAGTCCACCTGAGAAATTTGATGAAGATAAGTTGGATTCTCTGGCTGATTTTAAGTCCGATGTCGCTGTAACTGCAGAACATCACCATCCCATCAAACTGAATTCCTATCCAGATTGTGAACCCAGTCAAAAAAGTGTTGAAAAAGGGTGTAAAGAGACTGATTGTTCTGCTATTGATAAGGAGATAGAGGGTATGGAATCCGGCAAATTAGAGGAAGTTACCATGAATGCTTCTAATCTTTCTCCAGTGGAAGTTACAAATGATGATGTAGACTTTGAAGAGGGCTCTAAGATTCGTCTTCATGATGTGGAAAATCATGGTGATGACAGTCAGCTTGTGGTGCATGATTGTGATATCAAGGGGGATGACTTATTCTCAAAAGAGATCTTAATGAAAGAATTGGAATCTGCTTTATCTAAAGTTTCGAAATTGGAATCTGAAATGCTTGATTCTTCAGAAGAAACAGAGAATTGCATGGAACTGAAAGCTGATGTTATAAAAAATAGAAGTGAGAGGTCGCTTAGCTTGGACCATTTGACTGAAAGTGTAGCTACTGAATTTCTGGAGATGCTGGGAATTGAGCATAGTTCAATTGGCTTGAGTTCAGAGAGTGACGCCGAGTCCCCAAGGGAGCAGTTGTTAAAACAATTTGAAAGGGATGCTTTAGCTTCTGGTTATTCTTTGTTTGATTTCAATTTAAGTAACGAGGGCCAAGGAGATAGTGAATATAATGAGCCATCTATTTCCACAGGGGGCAACTTGTCTACTGAATTCCTGGAGCCATCACTCAACCAATCTGCTGACGAATGCCTGATGGGAACCCAGTCAATGAGTGGCAAGGGAAAGGCCAAAATGTTGGAAGATTTGGAGACAGAAGCTTTGATGCGGGAATGGGGCTTGAATGATGAGGCTTTTCAATGTTCTCCTCCCAAGATCTCTGATGGTTTTGGGAGCCCAATTGATTTACCTCCTGAAGAGCCACTTGAGTTGCCTCCTCTTGGAGAAGGATTGGGTCCTTTTCTACAGACAAAGGATGGTGGATTTTTGCGGTCCATGAACCCTTCATTATTCAAGAAAGCCAAAGCTGGAGGGAGTTTGATCATGCAAGTCTCAAACCCTGTTGTGGTACCCGCAGCAATGGGTTCTGGAATTACAGATGTGCTGGAACATTTGGCATCAGTGGGAATTGAAAAACTTTCCATGCAGGCAAATAAGCTAATGCCATTGGAAGATATCACTGGGAAGACAATGCAACAGGTAGCATGGGAAACTTCCACAACTTTGGAGGAACCTGAGAGGTCTGTTTGTGGATACCGTTGTTTGTGGAATTAGAAACAAAAACTGAAAGTTTTGCAGCATTTTTGTCCTGGGTTAAAATTTTGTGCTCATTTTACTGTTTTTCTTCGTTACAGGCAAAGTCTTTTGCAGCATGAATTGGAGATAGGGGAAGATGTTTCTAGTGGGCAAAAGAGCACGAAGGCAAGGTCTTCTTCAGCAAGACCTAATAAGATGAGTTCCAACCCTGTAGGCAAAAGGATGGATTCAGAATATGTATCTCTTGAAGATCTTGCTCCATTGGCTATGGATAAAGTTGAATTACTCTCAATGGAGGGATTGAGAATACAATCTGGCATGATGGATGAAAATACTCCTTCAAACATCAATGCACAACCTATGGGTGAAATTTCTGCCCTCCAAGGCAAGAACATAGGCATCAGTGGGTCCCTTGGTTTGGAAGGAACTGCTGGATTACAATTATTGGACATAAAAGATGATGCTGATGACGATGATGGATTAATGGGTCTATCACTGACACTTGGTGAATGGATGCGGTTGGATTCTGGTGACCTTGGTGATGAGGATCAGATAAGTGAAAAGACCTCTAAGATACTTGCAGCTCATCATGCTAATTCCTTAGATTCGATTAGTGGAGGATCAAAAGGTGACAGAAGGCGTGGCAAGGGATGTGGTAAGAAGTGTGGATTACTGGGAAATAACTTCACCGTTGCACTAATGGTTCAACTGCGTGATCCTCTCAGAAACTATGAACCAGTTGGTACTCCAATGCTTGCTCTGGTTCAAGTGGAGAGGGTTTTTGTCCCACCAAAGCCGAAAGTGTACAGAAACGTTTCAGAGGTAAGAAATAGCAATGAAGAGGATGATGAATGTGAATCATTGGTGGAGGTGCAGAAGCAGACAAGAGAAGAAAAAGCTTTGGAAGAGGAGGGAACTCCTCAGTTCCAAATCACTGAAGTGCGTGTTGCTGGTCTGAAGACTGAAACTGGAAAGAAGGCTTGGGGTACAACAAACCAGCAACAGTCTGGTTCTCGTTGGCTGCTCGCTAATGGAATGGGAAAGAGCAATAAGCTTCCTTTTGCGAAGTCAAGTGCTGCTTCTAGTAAATCTTCTACCTCTCTGATAGCAAAGGTGCAGCCTTGTGATTCTTTGACAGCGAAGGTGCAGACTCGTGATTCTTTGTGGAGCATCACCTCTCGAGCTCGTGGTACTGGTTCGAAATGGAAATAATTTGGCTGGCTTGAGTCTATAAATACAGGATTATAATTTTGCTAGATGAACTGTCAGAATGTGACAAGTCGAGAATGAATTCGAGTGAGTTTAGAAGGACTATCTGAACCATTGTACCTGTGTTTTTAGTCATTAGAAAATAAAGCAAGGAAATTCCCAATTCTTGTTTTGACAGTCTTGGAAATGCAATCTCCCTCCAGCCCCAGTTTGCCAAAGTGCAAGTTCAAATACCTCTCCTGGAGGTTGTCAAAAGGATACTGAACTGCTCTATCCATTGTGCAATTGATGAAGTTGCCTATGTAGTTGATGGAATGCACACGGGGACAGAACTATAGAGTGAGGACTCGAGCCTTTTCTAAGGATGAACTTGCAAGGATGACAAGTTATTCTCGACAAGTTTCCTTTTACTTGACGGAAGGCTGAATCAAAGTTTCATTCACGCAAAAGAGTTCAACGTGTAGTTGGTGTGTTGTATCTAGGTTTCCCTTTGTAAATTCAAGTCCTAGTCAATGAATAGTGTGATGTATCTTCATAATTCCCTTCCAAAGATTATCAAGTTAAGCTTTTCATGAACCTTGCTGGGATTCTGCAATTTTGAGGCATTATTTTCTGCTTAACAAAGTTGGTTACTTATAATGTTTAAAACAGCACATACAATCGGTATAAGCATACATAATAAACAGACTAGAATAATGGCTTCTCTAGTAACCTCAGCAGACACTCCAAACAAGTATGATCAAAATGGACACTCCGTTCCTCCCACATCTGTCAAGCACTTGATCAAAATTTCTTCCAGTTTACCATCGTTAATAGCTTCATAAACCTTCTCTATATCCTCTCCAGGGCTTACCTTCTTTTCCCCACTTAGAAGCTCGGTCCCGACTTCTGTTCTTACAAACTGATATATTGGATAAGTCCTGCATTTCTTGATCCTATTCGCGACACCAAATTCTCCATTATCAAACTGCTCTCTTGCTTTTGATACATCTTCTAGTCTTGTCCTCAACTCTTCCATGAAAACTGGTATCCGCTTAAAGATGGAGTAGCCTGTTTCATCATCCTGCATTGCCTTTGGATCTTTCAGAACTCTGTCAACTAGTACCTCCTTCAGGTTTGGCAAAAGTGCATAAGCAGGATTAGTGGGGTCGTCAATATAAGAGAATACAGGCTGGTGTTCAATAATCTGCAAGAGTTCATTCTCACAGAAACGTGATTCAAGTAGTGATCCATCTTCAGCCATATAAAGAGTTTTCCTGGCAACTTGGCGGACTACTTTTTTCACAACTTCCTTCATGTTCTCCTCCAGATGCCTTAGATCAATGGCCTGGCAAAGCGCCACCATGTAAGTTGCAGACATGAGTTTCAGAATCTCAATAGCTTCAGCACTTTTTCTGGCAGAGATCAAGCCAAGAGAGTTAACATCTTGGTTGTGTTGTTCAGCACTTTGAACATGGGTGGTCACAGGATTTGCCAAGTATTGCAGCTCCGAGCAGTAGGCTGCCATCGCTATCTCTGCACCTTTAAATCCGTAGTCTAAACTCGGATTTGGACCTCCACTCAAATTTGAAGGCAAGCCATTGTTGTAGTAGTCGCAAACGAGCTCAGAAAATTGAGCAAACATCAGCTTTCCTATAGCTGCAACAGCAATTCTGAGGTTGTCCATTGAAACACCAATAGGAGTGCCTTGGAAATTCCCTCCATGCAAAGCAATGTTTCGGGCAACGTCAATCAATGGATTATCATTGACAGAATTGATCTCCCGCTCAATAGAGTGAGTTGCTGCTCTGATCACTTCAATCTGTGGTCCAAGCCATTGTGGAGAAGTTCTTAGTGCATAGCGGTCCTGTTTTGGCTTAGTGAGAGGGTCTTTTTCATGGCGAATCTTAGCTTCTTTCATGTAGTCACTTTCATCCAACAGGTGCTTCATAATAGCAGCTGCCTCAATTTGACCAGGATGGTGTTTCAGTTCATGAGTTAGTGGGTCTGTGTACTCAGCCTTACCATGCATGGCTTCACAGAACAAAGCAGAGAGAATTTCAGCGAGAAGGGCCAAAATATTGGCATCAAAGCAAACTGTTGCAGCCACTGCGGAACCAACTGCCGTTCCGTTGACTAGAGCCAGACCTTCCTTAGCTTGAAGCTCGAATGGACCCGGAACTCCAGCTCTTTTCAATGCTTCTGTAGCTGTAATCTCCTTGCCCTCAGGTGTGACCACCCTAGAATTATGACGACCTGTTAATAGGCCAGCAATATATGACAATGGCACAAGATCACCTGAAGCTGTGATAGTTCCTCTCAGAGGCAATCTAGGAATCAAATTCTGATTCATAAGCTTGGCCATGGCTTCAAGTATCTCCCAACGAATTCCAGAATACCCCTGCATTAGTGTGTTGGTGCGAACGAGCATAGCTGCTTTGGCATAACTTGTAGGAAGATCGTCTTTGCCAATCACTCCAGCGTTCAGGAATCTAATGAGCTCTGTCTGCAGATCAGCAGTTTTGTTAGTGCGTCTATGCGAAGTGGCGCCAAAACCGGTGGTGACCCCATACGTGTCCGTACCACGGGAGATATTGAGAGCAACCCAGTTGGCACTCTTCGCTACACGATCACGAGCATTAAACTCGTCAAGATGAAGCTTTACCCCGCTGTGACGAGCAATGGCGGTGACCTGAGCAACAGAGAGCGTAGTGCCTTGGATGTCCACTGTCCTGGCATTGGCAAATTGTGAGATCATTTCAAAGACTTCATCGACATGGGAACATTGGAGAGACTCTGCAGTCTTCTTCCAGTGTTGTTCTAGGCTTGGAAAATATGGATTCTGAGAGACACAAAAGGGTCTTTCTGAGGCAATTCCTGTCGATGCCATTGCTTTGCCCAATCACAAAAGCTTGGAAGCCAAACGTGAGCTGAGATCTGAGAGAGTTATGTGTATTTGGTCTGCAGGTGAAACTGTTAAGTGTGTAGTAGATGCATGAGAGCTTGTGTATTTATAGTGTCAAGGCTAGTGGGAGGAGCAGGTGAGGTGAGACATGGGCTGCGTCAATGGTCAAAGTCTATTCTCTCGTAAGATAGAGTTCATGGGGACACACTTTCTACGAAATGGTGTGGAAAAAATGCTAACTTTTTTTTCTTTTTGACGTTTAATTTTTTAAATTTATAATTAAGGATCCAAATTTTTTAAAATCAAATAATTTAAACAAAAATTAATATTATTAGTATTTTATTAATATCATCTTTCTTATATAATTCGAGTAAATATATTTTTGTTCACAAAAGGCCCAAAAGTTTTATTTTTCTATTTTTTTGGCTATGAATTTACGTATAAAAGAAAAGGAAAATACAATGTCTTATATATTAAAAAAAAATTATAAACATGGGTGGCTGGTTCTTCTTACCCTTGATTTTCTACTTGCCACCTTGTACTAGACTTTCTTTTGTTTGAATCAGAAGGCAGAAACGAAGTTCACGTTCAACGACTACCACATTTCTTAGAAAGGGCATGAACCTCGAGGCACCGACCATTTAATGAAGCAGATGACGTTAAGTACGTGTTCATACGCAAAAGAATGTTCAACAACCTGCAAGGTTGATACAACCAACATGCTTGTGTCTTCTAGCGAGTGACTTCTAAGTCGTTAGTTAGTTAATGCTTGGGACAAAACCAGTGTCATGAAGTTAGTTGGAAGGGAAATTTTCACATGACTTCCAGAGCAGGAATTTGTAGTCGCAGTTTCAATAGTAGTCTCCACAAACCATCATTTTCCAAAGTTGTTGGAACTGGTAGAATCCAAAAAGGTGACCATTTGCTAGCTTGTGGAATAAGAGTGAAAATGAAATAGTAATGTAATTACTATGGAAACTGCCTCTCATATGTAATAGAGACGATAGAGAGTTTACAGATCAGCTTAAAATCCAAGTTGCTCATACTATATTCATACTCATGGATCATGATACCTACTAAAACGTGAAACCTAATAAGAGCAGTATGTGTGTGACAGAGGGATGAATATTATTCAAAGAAAAATGGTAAATATCTAGTAGAAAGATCAATAAGCCACTTGCACTTGCATCAAAACCATCTTAAGCCTGGTGCCAGTTCTTACATAGAGCATGCTGCACTAGATATGACAGATAATGTTTTACCAATTCAAGAGTTGACGAATCCAGAATCTACAAACTGAGACTTCCTGAGATAATAAGCCAGTAAGAAGTTCCTAAGGGTAAATACAACATGCATATGATGTGGTAACATGTTATGACGTTGAAAAGCTGAGAAACTAAATCGTTAGCCAAACTTCGACACGTGATACACATACAGATGCGAGGACTCGCCCGACTCATAAACATCAAGGTCGAGCTCTCTTGTTGCTGCATGACGGGCATTTGTATTGTTTGATATGCTCAGCCCTGGCAGGAGTAATTTTCACACACTTACCGTGAAACCACTTTTCGCATATGTCACAACAGATCCAGAATTCATCTGCAGCATAGTTCTCTCCACATGCCCCACACAAAGTTTCCCCACGTTCTTCATCAGCTTCCTCATCCAATCCCTCATCCTCATCCTTCGGCTGTGCCTTCGAGAATTTATCAGATTCAGATCCTCGCTGTTTTCATATTTAAGAAAGTAATAAGATTGCAGAACGGAATATGAACATGAGAATCTACAAAGGGACGTAAAACATGTATTATTGACACAATGAGCACATGTTTAGTCAACACTCGGGACTCATTTACTGAACCAAGCCAGAATAGGCATTGATTATACCCCTTTTGAGCTTGTCTTGGATTTGCTACTACTGTGATTTGAGACACAAGATTTCTCCTTTGTCTGTTTTTTCGCTGTCCCAGTTACGACCTCAAATATTGTTGGGAGCTCATTAATCATACTGAAGAGACGTTTCCTGTTTCAGAATCCACATAATTGGTTGAAAAGAAATTCAGACCAAAACTAATTTCACTGTTTAGCTACAAATATCAAATAAAAAATCTGCAAACAAATTCTGGCCAAATAAGACACACATAAATGTTACAACCAACTTCAAGCAAGAATTAAGCGTCGAGTAATTCTAAAGTTACTAAATTTCAATATTGCAAGTTGTCCTACAAAACTATTTGGACGACATCAATCACAAGCAATTGTTTCCTTAATATCCCAGAACCAGAAAGAGGATGAAGGAAAAAACTGATACCTGTCAGCTTTATCAAATCCAAATCTGGCACCAAAATAGAAAGACACAGAAAGCAACCATGCATCGCTATGAACAGCAACTAGAGAGAGCCAGTCTTTTTCTTGCATCCCGTCTCTTGCAAAATTGATACCTAAAGCAGGCTCTGGTAATTCCGGAGGTACTTCTTCAGCAGGCAAATTGACTTCCCATTGTTCATTGGGGAATCCGTACAAGCAAAGATTCTCTTTCTCTGTATGGTGGACTAGTTATAGAATCTACAAATCACTTAAAAAATGAAGCTACACAGAGAAGTTTTTCAATTTTTCCTTGGACCTTTAGCATAAGTGCAAACCACATGTACTCAGAATGCATTGAGATGCATATGAAACGAAATAGTATGTCAGATGGTTTAGGGCATACCGTGTTTAAACAGTTCTCCTTAAGCTATAAATGTTTCAGACTTCAGTTGTCGTACAAGGGGAAAAAAAAGATGTAAAAACATTTCCACAATCCACATCACAGTATGCCCCAGGAAAACAGAATCATTTCCTCGATAATTATACCTCCTAACATAACTGTTTTCATGACCAGAATAAACCTAAATACCGAAGAATGGCACTTTAATGATTAAGACGAACATACATCAACCATAATTGTACAGACAGTAAAGTAAAGCATGTAAAAAATCAAATGAAGAAAAAGTAATTTGCCTTATCCAAAAGTAAGTAGAGGATAGCATGGTTGGCAAAGAACATGTTCAAGTTAAAAACTTTCCCGCTCTAACCAAAATTTGGAAATTTCGGCTAGCAATACATCATTATTAAAAGTTTCAAACTTTGCCAACACAAAGTATACTTCTCACAAGAGTGTCCAGAGAAGATTACTACTTCCCAAGGACGGAGGGAATTTTAAATTTCTTTGGCCACTTGAGACGAAGTAAAAGTTGCAAGTCCATGACAATACAGAGTTAAAAAACTGACCACACGTCAACAAGACTAAAACCCAGAAACAGAAATTTAGAACAAGTACAGGAAAAGCTTCAAAGTAAAGTCAATTCAGTGGAAACCTAACCAGGATCACACTGTCGATAGAATTCTTCCACATCTGCAAACCAAACCCAAAAATGAATGAAGAAAAGGAAACATTAGATGAGAACAGCATATGATGCCAAAAAAGGTAACCACCAAAACTGTTAAATCAAATCCCGGAACTTTAAGCTCAATAACAAAGAAAATAATTCCCTTTGATTAAAAGGAACAAGAAAACAGAAGCGACCAGTGGTTAAAGCTTTGACGAGTGCAGCTCTACGACCCTTGAAGTCCCTGAAAACCTCCTCCACCGTTCGTGGGTTGTACTGGGCGCTTGCGTCCATACCGTCCGTACACGCCAATCAAATTCTACAGCTACTACAAAGTAAAGTCAGAAGAAAGGGAAGAACCAAAGTAGAAATCTTGGAAAGTTGAGATTTAAGAGGAAATAAAGAGATTGTTGCTGAGGGAAGAAGAACCAAGCATTACACTACAATAAAGCATTCCTTTTTCCAACTGTACAATCTTAATCTAGCAGCAAGAAATTAGAAAACATATGGATATTTATTTGGATCTATTCCCTTTGTTTTCATAAGACAAAAATAATTAAACTATCCATTTGATTTTGAACACCTTACTTCGTAACTTTCTTTTCTTTTTTTTAATATTGAAAATTTTAAAAAAAGTCTGAAGTGGATAATGAGGATGCTTACGTGGCGGAAATCCCTTGGATG
Source organism: Erythroxylum baracoense (assembly GCA_025629805.1). Lineage (NCBI taxonomy): Eukaryota > Viridiplantae > Streptophyta > Magnoliopsida > Malpighiales > Erythroxylaceae > Erythroxylum > Erythroxylum baracoense. Next base: position 2,322,449 of record JAOTAY010000008.1, on the reverse strand, counting down.
GAGGATTCGCACGTGGAAATTTCAAACGAGATGGTTTCGATTCGGAGATGCTAACGTGAGCCGTGAGTGGGTTTTGTCAGTTTGTAGACTGTAGAGGGACAGGAGTCCAAAGTTTTGCCTCGTATCACCCAAACATTCGGGGTCTGATGATCGGACGGTTCTAGAGAGGAAGGTGAGTTTAAGATAAGATATTGTCCGTACACGTGTTTATGACACGTCAAGTTTCGGATATTGATGGGGACCCCCCCAGGATTCTGAAGGAAACATTGCCGTTTTGACGCCTTTCAACGTAAAGGACAGTGCCTAAAGCTACTCTTCACCAAACTAGAGCTTTGGATGTTCGTACCATTAGCGTAAAACGATTAGTTAGTCCTGGATGATAAGCAGCGATTTGTGCCAACTAAGATTATGGGTGACAACAAGTCAAGTGATCGAATCATTACTAGCCCAAATCTAAGTTAAGTTAAATTTGTCAACTTCAAACCGATTCTACTCGATTTTTCACAATTGACTGAACTCAAAAAAGTATAGTTTTTAAAACTGAGATCGATTGAGTTTAAATATCTAAATTTGAACTTAATTAAATCAAGCTTATTCATGTTAACTTTAAGCTTGATCGGACTCGAAACATTTTTGGCATGCAAATAGCCAATGATAGCCACTCCACAGATGCATGAAACATCTGCTTGGAAATATGGTTACAGACCTGGTTGGTACAAGCTTTGGATGATGGTTCCAACATTTCAGTTAATATTCACTTCAATGGCAACTCAATCAACATGACTAAAGTGACAAAAGGAACTAAAATGACCACCCATAACATCAACTAAATCATTAAATATGCCAATTTAATTGGAAATAAAACTTTTATTTCCGTAGGTTATTGTCATTTTGTCAGCAGAACTACAATATGGTACACATGCTGGTACTAATAAAATATCAGAAAACTCAGCTACGTCACAAAGAGATACAAACAATACATAAAACCCAATGTTTCTAAGTCAGAATGGAATAGCCAAGGAGTTTGTTTTGAAAGAAAGAATTGTGTGATATATACCACAGGTATTCTCATATTTGCATCCTTTAAAGCCAACAAAAGTCAGGGAGTTCATCAAACAGCAACTCGTCATAGAGAACTTTTTGCAGCTGCAACTTCATAGAAAAGGATGCAAATACTGTAGAGATCCTTGGGTGGGTCAGTTTATAACATCTCAAAATTCTACATGCAAGAGGTCAGTTCTCCTCAGTATCTGAAAGCAGAAATGAAATAAGTGGGTAGAGAGTGATTTGTAGAGAGAATGCTTCTACTACTAAATAGATTGCAAGGCATGCCAACAGCATAACTTTACAACAAGTGCACCTAAGTTTAGATCATTTAGTCTTATTCTATCATTGAAAATGACGAGAGAAACAGAAGCTCAATAATTCTTAGAAACAAGGAGTATAAAAGAGACAAGAATATAATTTTTATAAGACTTCGTTTTATCAGTCAAATGCAAAAATAAGATGATAGCGGCGAACAAAATATGTCAGCCATCAAGGATTTCTCTTTATAAATTTGAGGTGTGAACTCTGCATACCAGCTTAATGAATAGAAAAATCATGAAAAGAGGAAAGCAAACACTTAATTTTATGAGCATAAAGCATAACTATCAGAACTTAAATCGTTATAAATGGTCAACCGAATAAAACATGATTAAGACATTTCTCAACTCATTTCAACCTATGAATACTTCTTTCATAATTTTCCCCTTTCCTTTGAAGATTTCTGTGAGATTGAAAAACCTTTTTCATCATGGGATAATTCATTCTTCTTC